>PXNZ01000667.1:0-27856 GCA_003012085.1 Trichoderma brevicompactum
TCTCGGCACCTGCAGCCCCCAATCCCACCCTCCTCCAGCGCTAAAGAGCCCCATAAGCGCGTCCCATCTTTCCAGCGCGCACCCAGATTCACCTCCTTTCACACACCAAAGTTTTGCGCATCTCAACTACGCCTCACTTTTCGTTCAGATCGAACAGCTGCGCCAGCTGGCAGAACAACAAACGCGCAGCTTTCTACTGATTGCTTCCACTGCATTCTATTGAATAGCCCGGAACAATGGGCTACCCGTCATCCGGGTGATTGAATTTCTTTCCAGGTGGTATAAAGAGCTCGCTCTTCTTCGCCCTTCTTCCTCTCGAACTTCTTCCTCTCATCATCCACCTCGCACAGCGACTTTCTTCTCCCACAGCAATTCTTTTCTGCTACATCTCTTGTCAGCTTGGCCTGCACCCTCTTCTGCTTCTTCTTTTTCCTTGCTACCCATCTCCCCTCAGCCCGTGCTATCTATCCTACCTTCGCCTGCCCGTGCTATCTTTCCAATCCCCTCGCCTGCCCTTCTTCTTCTTCTCTTCTTCTTCCTACTCTCTCCTTTCTCACCACCCTCTACCTCTCCTCTTCTACCCCATAGCCTGCCCCCGCGGATTGGGCCTCCGCACTGCTCTCAGTGATGATACCTTTTCACAAGCTACCAGGGAAAGCCTCTGGCTGGTTGGCTTCGCCTCCCACCACTGGCAACTGTCCGCCTCCCAAGAACAGAGATCTGAGCGAGCACCGATCCCCTCCCCTTCCCCGTTCCCACTTCTTCCTTTTCTTTTTGTTTTCCTTGTTTGTTTTGTTTCGCTTCTTTGTAGAAAATGCTTCTTGTTGGTTGTTCCCTCACAGTAGCCGCAATGACCGACAACTTCGCACCAAGAGAAAGTCTCTCTACCTTCCGATCCCAACAAGATCGAGGGTTCAACAGACTCGTGATTTTTCTTCCCCCCAAGCGGGATATAGTTTTCAATCGGAGCAGGCTGAGCTTCAACCCATCATCTTCTCATTAGGTCGGATAGTCAAAACTAGGTATCTAGGGAATATGGAGAAGCTGGTTTTGGGGGGGCAAGAGGGGTCGGCATCTTTCTTGTTGTTTTTTTGTTTCATGTGAACAAAGTGAAACCACCTGGTGATGATTCAAGGACCAAAAAGCCAAATTTGCAGACAACAGCAGTGGGTGTAGAAACCCATGGCTGCGAGTTGCCGGTGAGAACCTAAGAGAGCTAATCTGAGGGCGGACCACTTGTTCACATGTTCTGCAATTTGATGTGGGAATACGAAAGGATTTTGTTTTGATCAATAGATAGCCCGGGTATCTAGGACACTCAGAAGCTGTAGGTAGATGATGGGAATATATTTAGGAAGAGACGCAAAAACCGCAACAAAAGCATCAAGTGACTATCTTCAAAGTGTGAAAAATTCTATTTCATTTCATCTTTTTTATGGTCTCTACTCTAGTCGTAAAGATCCTCCCAGCCCGGCTAATTTCATGTGCCATCCATGGGTATTTCTTGGCCCGCCAGATGCAAATCGTACATAAACAAAATCTACAACGCCCTTCAAGGCTTGTACCGAAATCCATCCTCTTAATCCCCCCACCTCGCTCATGATGATTTTCCCTTCAATCATTTAATTCTTCTTCCCTACAGGCTTGCTGTACATCCATATCGCGCAGAATCCAACGAAGCCCGATACCGTTGCGCCAATGCCCGAAATCCAGGGCCAGGCACCCGAGATGACATAGCTACGAGGCCACTCATCGTGCGCGAAATGGCGAACGCTAACCGTGTTCTTCTCCTCAATGTTGGTGAGGAACGGGCGCTTGTAGTTCACCTTGAAATTGAAGATTCCATGCTGGTCAGGAAGAGTAAAGGCGACGCTGTATACAGCAGCATCATCGGTGGTTCCTGCAGGAGTCAGGTTTAGGCGGTGGAAAGGCGAAAGCATAGAGAACTCGAGCTGGAGAACGTCGTCCTCGGGGAGGGTAAAGGGAACCCATTTATCCCAGTTGTACTCGGACAGAGAGATGGTGTAAGACTAGATGGTGAAAAAACAAAGTTAGTGATGATGCGCTATGTTGGCTATTCACGGGAAATCCCATGGGCGACTTACCACATCGTTCTTGATACGATAGATGTCAGGGTTGACCTCTTCGGAATCCTGGAGCTTGTGTTCGATGCTATTCACCCGCAGGACGCCAAGCTCCTGGAATGTCCAGCCAGCAACCCTGCGGACGAATTCCTTATTCTCAGACTTGACACTCTTTCCGCCAACTTTGGCAACCTTGGCATCGAGCCACGTATCTTGCAGCATCTCAGCAGATCCAAGGACGGTCACACGGGCAGAGTTGCGCGCCTGGAGCACCGACACAAGTGCTAGTTGCTGGCCCGCAGCAAACAGCTCATCAGCATCGAGAACCTCGGCTTGCTCCTTGGGGTTGTAGCTATACGCAGTGGCGGGGGCGCGGACGACGGGGGTAAGCAGAGGCCCAGAGCCAAGAACATGGCCTACGGCGTGGGGGAACGCCAAAACACCAGGGAGCTCAAAGTAGGACTTCAAGCCGGGACGAATGTTGGATGGCGCATCCAGAACAAGCACGTCGTGGGATTCAGCGGCGGAAACAGTATCATAGTTGAAGTGGTCGATAACAGTGCCTGTGCGCTCAACGGGGAGGGAGATGTCGAGCTCTGACAGAAGAGCAACGAGCGAGGTGGACGCAGGAACGGTGGACGACAGCGCAACAAGGATATTTCCCTGGGCGTTGACAAAGTTGACGAGATTATTGGGGGTCAAGTTTGGTCCAAGGCCTGTAATTTAAATCATCAGCATCATTCATTGTCGCCTTCGGGTGCAGGTAGATGTATAACACACCCTTGACTTTTGAAGGCAGGAATAACAGGTGGTCGTATTTCCTCTCTCCAAGATGGAACAGCGACAGTCCCTCAGTCCGCGGCGTCTCATACGAAATATCAAAGCCTCGCGCTACAAATCCAAAGTCAGTCTCAGCTCCCCCGTCAAATTCCGCATCCAATTGCGCCAAAAAAGAGAAGCACCAAAGGCCACCGCAAGCTTCGCAAAGCCACCACGGGGAGCAACAAACACACACCTGTAAGATCGCCAAGAAACTGGCCATACGTATCCTTTTCAGCAACGTCGTCCAGCACCACCAGCAGGCGATTGCCAGCCGTGCTGACTGCCGAAGCAGCCGCCGCAAACAGCAGTGCAGCTGCGCTCAGAATCGACCACATCTCGAGAGATAATTAGAGAATTGATGTGGTGAAAGTTTGGTGAAAGACAGCTTCCATGAAAGAGGTGGGAAGCTTTGGGATACGTAGCCTCGTGCACCCGCTGTGGGGGCCCCGGCGTCACTCAGGTACATGCTGCATGTACCTTTTTAGCGGAACCTCTAGCGCTGCCGCAAGAACTGCCGCCGTGCCGGAGTTCTTCCGAGGCGCCGGGGGCAGAGAGATCACCAACTTGAGCGAAACCTCATGTCACCCAGCCCGAGCTTTGCTCTATCGCATTTCCCCCTTCGCGCCGCCTCTCCAAAGTCCAGCAGACTCCGTCTGAATCTCAGTACGATCCCCTCGCCGAACTCATCGCTTCAAAAACTGCATCACTCGCTAACCAATTGATCCCCTCCCCCTCCATCAGGTCACCATGTCCGCCGCTCCCCTCTTCTGGTCAACACCCCTCAAGTACTGCAGCTGGGCAGCCCGCGAGCGTCCCGCCTTCTTCTGGTCCGTCATTGTCGGCGCCGCTGGCCCTGCCCTGATGCCCATCGTCCCTCCGATCCGCCACATGTTCGGCGACGTCGACCCTGCGCCTATTCCCGTGACCTATCCCGGTACGTTTTCTCCACCACTCGGTCGATCGCAAGACAGTTCGTCACTTGGGCTTGTCAGAATACAGCAGGGAGAGTGTAATGGTGGAATCGGAAACACGACGAACTAACTTGTGAATATAGTTCCTGCTGGTCCTCGAAAGCAACTAACGGGCTATGACGACGAGTAAATTACTGCGGACCGAGACAAAAAAAAAATCACTTCTTAC
Organism: Trichoderma brevicompactum; assembly: GCA_003012085.1. Classification (NCBI taxonomy): domain Eukaryota; kingdom Fungi; phylum Ascomycota; class Sordariomycetes; order Hypocreales; family Hypocreaceae; genus Trichoderma; species Trichoderma brevicompactum. The sequence goes on from PXNZ01000667.1 coordinate 4,047, forward strand.
CCGATCGGGGAATCTGCAGCAAGTCGTAAAACAAGGACAGACTGGAATTGCAGGCGCAAGTCCCTGTATATACACACAAGCACGGCGTTAATGATGATGTAAAAACATGGGAGGAGGGCCATTAGAAGCCGTAAAAAGACAGCAGGGGATGACACAAACTCAAAACTCAAACAATTGATGCAAATTAACAAGTCCTTTTCTTTCTTTCTCTCTTCTACGTGAAAAACGATCCAAGGTCCTTCTCTCCTCGCTACGCATGCATTGTCCAACTTTTAAGCGCCCTTTAAATCTATAAAATGTGCTCTCGCTTTGCTCGCTCCTAAAGCTCCGAATTTCCCTCCAACACGCACACCAGTCCACCACACCCGCTCTAAACATTTACTTTATGCATCAATCGCTAATTCATCCTCACCGCGAGTTGGCGCGAAATGTGTGCCTCACAGATGTACGCCGCGGCATGCTCAGGCTCTACCTGTCTCTGCCCGCGAAATTCCACTCATACTAAATCTTTGTTAGCAACAATGGCATGGTGTATACAAATGCCAAACAGTGACTTACCACTCGCCCATCATCATCTCCAGTGTAAAGACATGTCGGCATCGGGCTGATGCAGGTAATGCCCGCCGTTGTATTCTCCCCCTTGTCACTGTTGTAATCAATGTGGTCGAGTCGTCGCAGCAACTCCAACGTCCACTTCCCCCCTATCACGCTCTTACGCCATATATTAACGATGCCTCCACGATGTCCCGTAAAGATGAGATAGTTTTCAAGCCACTCGTTACCCGCACCCTCATAAAAGGCACAGGAGTGGACGTAGTCTTCCGAGTCTGCACATACGTTCTGTTCCAAGATGAGGCCGCCGTTTAGAGAGTACAGGAGCACGTTAGGTCCCGAGCATAGCATAATGTCTCCCGATACGTTGTGTATTTGCGCACACTCCACATGACGCACAAGAGGGAGTTTGCGAATAAAGGAGAGTTGATTCAGGTCCCATAGGAAGGCTTGGCCATCTGACGAAGCCGTGACAAAGGTGCTAAAGGCCTTTCCAACCGCAATCGCCGTCACCGGGGTCTTGTGGCCAAACAGGCTCGATTTAGGTATCAGCTCTACAGCCTTTCCAGGCGCCGTGTGCAGAGCATGTACTGAGACCACACAGTCTTCTCCAGCAGTAATAAGCGTCTTGGAGTCGGCAAATGAAGCGCACGAGATCTGCCCAATATGAAGATTTTCAAACAGACCAGCCGGCTTGCGATTGTCGGCAAAAAAGAAACGAATGCTATTATCCGCATATCCCCATTCCAGATATTTGTCATATGGGGGAAGATTGAGGCGGAATGGCGAAGCACAAAGCAGGCGGTCCAGCTTTGGAGCATAAATGAGCGATGAAACCCTCTCGTGGCTTTCCAACAACGGATTAGGTAGGCACAATAAAGAGAATACGGCTGTATCCAGACGCTTAACGGATGACTTTTGTTGCTCTCGCGGTGGATGCGGCTTCTGGAACACCTGGTGAGGCGTTTGACCAAAGTTATGAATGACGCCGGCCGATATAGCTCTCTCGTTGACATCTTTGATTTGATCAAGGTCGACCGAGCCGGCGTAGGAAAGGTTGTGGAAAACGTTGAGGTTCTCAACCGCCGCTTCGCCTCGCTGCTTGAATCCGAAAACCAAGTCGATCCACTTATGCAGGCTTTCGCTCACGTATGGACTTTCAAGCGCTTCACGGTGCTTGGCAATGAAGATTTTGGGGTCACCCTTTGCCCAGGGAGGAAGTTCGACGTTATTGACCTGGACCCCGTTGCTCTGACGACGCCCAAAATCGTAGCCATTAATGTTTGTCAAGAATTCAGGAAGGCAGAAGAATTCGGGAATCAACTCTCTGACGTCTGTTTTGTTGTTGCACGATGCCGAAGTCCAGGCATCGCCTATCGATTGGAACAGCCGGTCCGCGTGGTCAAAGCTATCTCCCTGGACGAGTAGATAGGACTGTACAAACGGTGGCAGCCTGATGAGGTAGGATGATACAATCATGGCAGACGAATAATGCGTACCGTAGTGGAATGGCGTCTGTCCGATTTCTTCAAGGGCACTGTAGGTATCGATAAAGCCTTGGATGCGGTTAACCGTCTGGGCGCCCATAGGCTTTGACAAATCTCGGAACGTTTTCGGATCCTCCAGGTCAAGATCCTCGCTGGTATAATCAGCAAGAATCCAGGGGAAGACGGGGTATTGGGTCAGGTCGTTGAAAGTTCGTCCGGCCATGGTATTGACCACCATGAGATAGTGAAAATTAGAAATTTCACCTCTCTGCCACCGTTTCATAATGGAAGTCCACGGTGATGCATTGAACAGGGTTCCCAGCCTGGATCCGAGGCCTTGCGGAGAGTCTTCAAACCCCTTGAGCATATCGAACCTCCAAGCGTCTTCTGGGTTGGGAAGCGCATGTGCCGCACTGGTATGCGGCGCCTTGCCCAGCATCTTTGCAAATAGGCTGTCTCTGGTCGCAGTGCTGATGGTGGTAAGGAGGTAGCTTCGGCCATCTGTGAAGAAGATTTCGATAGCAACATCCCGGAAAAGGAATCGACGTTTCGAGACGCTAATCACATCTTGCCACCTCCAATGTCTTGACTCTTGCTCTCGGCCGCCAGCATTCTGCCTTTTTTCGAGTGTCTTGGCCCCTGTAACGACTTGAGTAAACGGGTCGCGTTCCTCTGGCGGTGCTTGCCACACGTTCACAATATCGCCGTTGGAGCACTGAAACACATTGTCCATGATGTATAGTGCATCCTTCCCTACTATCAGAAGGCCTTCGCATGCCTCAAGACCCGTGACACGAGACACGTTGTACGCGGCCTGCACTTGATCGCCATGCTCTAGACGCCGCATGACTTTGCGGTTTTTGTCTTCAAAGTTCTCATCGCCTTCGTTCGGTTCATTCGGGTCATCGACGAGCTCAAAATCATCCTCTGCTGTGAGTCCAGAGTCAGGGTTGTCAGCCGTTGATTCAGGCTCCATAGTCAAAGCTGCCGGGTCATTGTCACCGGCACCATCGAAGATAGTGCCGGATCGCGTTGGTGGCCGGCTTGTTGGGGCTGTGGGATCCCGCGGAACTGGAGTCGTGCTCACAGCAGTTCCGGTAGGCGTAGCAATAGAAGACGCACTCGTCGACGGCTGACTTCCTTTGGCCTTTGGTTGATACCTGTCCTCGCCAACTGGGTAATCAGGCAGAAGCCGCAGTCGCATACGGTTTCGCCCTTCTGTTCGATCCAGCTTCCATTTCGGCGCCGTCGATACGCTGAACACCGCCCCGGGACGCTGTAGATCTCGTTCCATCTTTCGATAGCCTGCAGTGAGGAAGGCCAAGTCATCCTGCTGGTCTTGCATCAAACGCTGATACTTGAAGTACTCGGCGTTGTAGATGCTTTTCATCCATGCGCTGTTACCAATTTCATGGTTGATAAGAATCCTATCCGCTCCGACTACCTCTATGTTCCAAGTTCTTAATTTGTCTTTGCGTTTAGCGAGACGAGATTTTGCAGATTCAAACGTGCGAGCATTCTCCGCGCTGACGAAATCCTCCCAGGTTTTTGACATGCCACCGAAAAAGAGCATGTCCAAGGCCGGTCTATGCTTATCCACCCAAAGCACAAATGTCTCGTCGTCTATTTCCGTCAACTTCTGAAAGTCGCGCACAATCTGCCGCTGCTCAGGTGCAGCGGATGAGCGGATCAAGGCGATCGATTCTTCAGGCTTTTGCACCAGAATGATGCGGAGAAAATTAGCGGCAGCGCCGCGAATCGACGGTTTGTCATCGATTAGCTTAGTATAAAGTTGGTACCAGAACAGCTTCAGGTATTCATCATCGGCCCCCAGACAATCCAAAATGGACATTTGCCAATAGGCCAGCTTGTTCATGAAGTCCTTGGCCTCCGACTCAGAGGTCTGCCGGCTATCCAGGTCCGAGAGTTTAAGCAAGATTGTTCGCAAAAGGCAGCTACGAATTGTGGATATAGCTTGGATACACAGACGAACACTCTTCAATACCGCAATCTCGGGTCGTTGCAAGAATTCCAAGAGCATGCCGTTGAAGTCGATCATGGCCTCTGCACCATTCAAGAACCAGCCTTCAAAGATTGCTTCGCACAAGTGAGAGCAAAGCCGACCGAGGTTTGTCAGAATCCTCGGCTCGCATATGCCGTCGCGCTTCGTCTGAATTACATTTGTCGCCTCGGAAATGGCCTTCTTCATAATGTATGACTCAAAGTATGCCTGGTGTTCCTGGAAGCCCGGAGGCATCTTGGTAAAAAGACCAAAGCCCGAAAACTCCTTGCGGACGAATATTTGATCCATGAACACACGCATCACTAGGTCGGCTATTCCTTCGACTATAGAATCGCCGATACTGCCGCCCATGATCTTCTGCTGCTGTGGTAGAGACTTTGCCAAAGGCACGGATAGCTTTGGCTCTTGGACAGCTTTTTGGGCAGTCAGGAGAACAAACGATGAAGCTCTTTTAAGAGGCGTTCCTTTTGGTGGCGTCGACTGTGGTGATGGGACAAGATCGATATTGGTCGTCCTTACAATGGGCGCCGGCACAGAACTACCACCCATGGGTCGAATAATGACGTCGCTGCCCTCAAAGGTCAGAACAGAGTCTCGAGAGTTCAGTTCCACATCGGGAGTGACAGCATCGGCGCTAACTATGACTGGATACAGAGCCGCCAGAAGCAAACGAATCCATTCAGAAGACAAAGCAAAGTCTCTAAACTCGGCAGATCGCTCGTGGAGATTTCGCAAAACCTGAATGGCATTCTGAAGGAAGCCGGCATGCGCCCCTACTCTTTCTCGAGACAGAGTTACTGCGAAAATTGGTTAGAAACAAAGGGGGGTTAGCGGTTTGGGTAGGAAATAAAGGGGACAGGCGTACACCTAGGTTCCAAAGATCTGACAAGATCTGCAGAACTTGCTCGAGGCCTCGTATCGTAGGCAGAGGTTGGTCTGGACAATGCGTGAGAGGGTGAGAGGCTAGTCGCCGGAGAGTCTGGGTCTTCTTGGTATTTCATTACATCCTTGAGACCATGCTGTAGCATTGATGTGATGATAACCAGAGACTCAGGATAGACGACCTTGCGCTTGTCGAACCTTTCAGCAAGGGTATGGAAATCAGCCCTGCTATCCAAGTTGACATCGGCCACATCCTGGCCAAATAGTATGCAGAAGCAGATCGTCCATAGAGGGGGGACATCCCAAAATCTCTTCAATCGGTTTGCCATAATCGTGAACCCTCCAGATTTACCGGCGAATTTTGACGTATAGGCAGATCCATGAACAACAAGAAGACGGGCGAGGATTTTGCATCCATGGACGACAGTCTCAGAATCGTCATCTGCGAGCAGGTACAACAGCCACTGTCATAAACGCGTTAATTGAACCCCGAGCTGCACATTGCTTTAGAGGAAGCCAATTTGTCTTACCTTGTTTGTGACCGTCTTTGCAAACTTCTTGATGTTGTTGAAATTCCCTCTCTCGCATAGTATCCGAGAATAGAGACTAAGAACCTTGGTTCCAAGCTGCTTTTTCGATACGCTTCTGGTACCATTGGCTAGACCACCATTGCTTTCATTTCCATCCGCAGCCCCGCGCTTGAAGGGGCCAGGAGTGCTGGAGCGTGAGGTGTTCAAAAATAGTCTTGGAGTCCGCGAGCCTACAGAGACGGGCAGATGGAAGGCATACGTAATGAACAGTGACAGGGATCTCATGACTTCTTGGCTCAAGTTTGATCTGACAAGGGCTTCAAAGGCACCCATGAACTGCGGCACGACTTCTTCTGATATAGCCTCTCCTTTCATGGCGTCTAGCAGCCGTTTAACAATCCCTGTAACAGCAGTCGTTAGAATGTGCCATTTTCACTCGAAGGGAATGGGTTGAACTACTTACTCATACGTATCAACCTCCTACTGTTGAAGTCATGATGTTTACTGTTAACGGCAAAGGTCACGAATTGCTTATAATAGAGCTCCTGGACGCGTGGCCCTGATTTGCGCCAGATATCCAGGTCGATTAAGAGGATGCGGTAGGCCAAGGGGTTGATGATGAAGGACTCAATAGGCTCTGCGTGGTTATATCCGACAAAGCCCAGCACCAGGCTAAGTATTCGGAAAGCAAGGCTATCTCGCTCCTCGCTGGAAGCCGAGAGTCGAGGTATTTGCGCATCTCCCGCAGTGCCAGGACCATATCCAATCTTGAAGCGCAAAAGCATTCCCAAAATGCTATATCCATTATCTCTCTCCATGGCTTCACTATTTCTCCAATTCATGCGGATGCAATGGAACATGATCTCGATAGCATGAATCGTTTCTTCAACAGTAGTCGCTTTTTCTAGAAGCTTTAGGGCTAATGGTGTAAATCCAGCCAGACGCCAAAGGTTCTCATCAAAGTATGAAGGGACGGCCACAATCGGGGTGCCTCGAAAGGAGGCAATCCCTTGTGGCCTGAATAATGCATCCGTGAGGCTTGGTACCGCGCAGTTTATGGCGAGCGGAGACGCTTCTTTGCTTGACATGCGGAAAAGATTGCGAGTAGATGAGCGGGGAAGCGCACGGAGGACGCCCGTGTCAATGTATTGCACATTTTCGGGAAAGGTGGCAGAAGGCAGAATACCAAGCAGTATTTTTGACTCTGGCAACAGGGAACTTGCTTTGTCACGTACTGCCCTAAGAATATCAGAGTTTTCATCCTTTCCAGAATGGATAATCTCATTCCGTAGGCCCAATAAGGCTGATGCCTCATAAGTCTGGAAGCCACCCAGAGTGTCCTGGAAGTTGCCTTGGTAGCGCGGCCCAAGCGCGTGGTGGACTGCTATGTAATCGTCACTGAGGACATCCTCAAATAAGTACGCGGACGCCAACGACCATCTCGAAAAGACAAGGCCCGAGCCGTTCTGGTTTGAGAGGTCGCGCGGGGTTCCGAGGAACGCCTGGACGGGGTTGTGTTTGTTGTGATTAGAGTTAAACGACGCAAATGTTTCCGTGCTTCCGTTTGCAAGTGGAGGCACGTGCGGATAATTGCAACGAATCTGTTCGGCAAACTCCCCGTTTACGTAGAGAGATGCCTTACTGGCCGTCATTGTCTTTGGTCGCCGATGGACGACAGCAATGTGATACCACTTCTTTTCACGGAATGTTATCGATTTGAATCTCACGCTGGGCTTATTGGAAAAGACTGAAGTTTGAAGAATAAAGTTGTGGGTATCTCGTTCCAAATACATGAGTACGAAGCAAGTTTGGGAGGAATCAAAGACTCCGAAAACAGTGGTATGCGCAGTAGGATCAAAAGAGTCGACACGAATCCACGCTGTGAAGGTATATCCAGCCGTGGATTGGGGAGGGAATGAGCGGCCCAAGGTAGGGAGTTCCAGCGAGGAATGGCCATGTAGTGAGAGATCAAATTGAAAAAAGGGAGGCCCAGCATACTTGGATGTCATTTCCAGAAAGAAGTTTGCTGCCTCTGGTCCTGGCGCCGACAGAAGGAACTGGACATCGGCAGGCTGGTTCACACCGAGGTGTATGAGCAGTCGGCATAGGTCCAACACCGTGGCGTGTTCAACCTGCGCCAAGTTGGACTGAGGTGAAAAGGCAGCCTCGAGGAATTGAGAGAGAACGCCAGTTGAATGTATAGCGGCTCGATTGTATATCGAGACTGACGCTGCGCTGAGAATCGTCTCTAGCACAATGAGGGAGGACGGGCTTGGTGGCGAATCCTCAGACCTGGGAATGGCTCGCCAGAAGCTCACGACAGCCCTCAGTAGCTCTGGATGACGTATTATCGTCTTAGGAGTGACTACTTCGCGCACATTGGGTGCAATGTTTCCAACGGAGCGTGCAAGCACGAGATCCCATTGCTCATCGGCTCCATCTTCGGTATCATTTTCAGGGGCACCAGTGTTGCTGGTATCGGTTTCGGCATCGGAGCGCAGGGCCTTTGCGGTAGATTGACAGAGCAAGTCCAAAGCTTCATCGTCCAGCGAGAAAGCTAGAAGCTTGCCAAAAACATGACAGCTGACCCAGGGGTCCGGCTCTGCTCCTCCCAGGCCAATACTTGCAATTATCTGCTCAAGGGCCTCCCATCCGCCGCCCGCGACTCGATATCGGAAGAATCTTTTATTTCCAGAGTGGTCCCGGAACGCAGCGGATAAAACGCTCAGAAAAGCCCCAAGCAACTTGAATAATGACATCATCTCGGCTTGGCTCCGCTTACGCGGGTCATGGTAGCCCGCAAAGCCACGGAGGACGTCGAGCACGCACTCGAAGCCCCCCGCATAGCGAAAGGCATCTTGATTTGAAGTAGTAGGAGGGGCAGCTATCAACAGGGCAACGTTTCGCAATCCTTTTATGAGTTTGGGGATTTCTGGGTAGCCGCCGCCGTTTCGAGATGTTTGTTGGCGAGTGAGGTCATCGAGCAATGTCTGCAAAACTTCGAGATATTTCGGATTGGGGTTCGCCGAAACTGACGCCGAGGTCGACGATCGATATCGCGTGGGAAGTGTCGCCATGGTCCCGTCTTGACCGAATTATCATTCCAATAGGTTGCCCTCCAGGGCCCGTCAAGGGTCCAGGCCGTGAGCTATCTGCAACGGCATTGAAGGGCAAGAAGGACAAGCAACTCGGAGCTCTGGCGCGGGGCGCATGAAGCTCTTGGACGGCGGTCAGCTGGCGTATGGAAAGGCTGTGGCCCCGCGGAGGAACGCCTACAAGGGGGCAGAATGGGAAAATGGCAGGCCGGGTGCAGAATCTATGCTCGCAGACCGTGAAGCAATATCAGGCATCAAGGGGGGTGACTCGCGATGTCTTGATGACTGCTTGCCCAGCTCTGGATGAAGTTGGAGCCTGCCAGCCAATCCGTCGTCAGCCTCGAGCGTGGCTGAGATTCGGCATTGCGGCTAGTGGGCAGTGGGATGTGGCAACAGCAGCGAGAGCCCCGCCGCGAGCCGCTAGACGGCTCCCTACGGAGAAATGCTGCAGCGGCAGGTAGCAGGCTTCAGTGCTTATCGCTAGGTGGCTGGTGGATAAGGGGTCCATGATCCGATAACACGGAGGATGAGTCCTGCAGGCAGCACTGCAGCTGTGATTGGAGCCAAACATTGCTTCGGATGTGCACTTCGTCTGGTCGGCTAATGCCGTGTTTGGCACAGTTTGCTTAACGATAGGTATAGCAGACAGTAACGATAGTGCGGAGTATTACTTCGTGTATCAAGCGTAATCCCTAGCGCTCCCTGCTTGTAGAAGATATGCTACGGGATAGGCAGACGACGACTCCCTCCATACAGCTGCAGACTGCAGGCGCGGGAGAAAAAAAAAAGGAGCCTCGTGTGCTGCGAATCAGTGCTCGATTCCAGGTGATATCACGCGTGCACAAAATAATTCAACTGGAATCGATGGTCAGAAACTCACACGCCGATCGCGGCGCTGTGGCGCCGCCGTGAACGCGGAATAGAGTTCAGGAGAAGCCCGTTGGGATAGAAAGGGGCTTATGGAATTGGGGGGCATTTTATGCTGATGATGCGCTGTATGAATCGCCGAGTACGAAGTACAACCCGGGTAGGTATTTCCAGTTGCGCTGAAACGGCCAAGGCCTGGTCCTCGACACTCCCTGCCTCACAAACGGACTCTCGCGACGTCGTACTCGTACTAAACTGGCTTACCCGGCAAGAAAGTCTCAGACTGCGTAATACCGGTACTTGGTACTTGGACGATATGGTCATCTCTTTGAGGTCATCTTGGTCAATAAGCACGCAAGTCACGCTCGTGCCCATGGCGCTGTCCGCCTCGTCCTGAAAACGGCGTCCCGCCACTGCCAAGCGTTTGGCTCTGTTCCATTACTATTACTACTATCACCGTTCAGCTCGGGTCATACTCAAAGCGCCTTATGCTTTGTTTAGGTAACTAATCTAGTAGATTGGTACCCGTAGATAAACGCTGGGGGCCAAGTACCGAGATACGGGGCATCAGCTGTTCAGTGCCAACGCCGCCTTTGGCTTACTAAGAGCGCCAATCTACGGAGTAAAGGGAGGCGCATCAACGCATCAACGAAATAATAGATACAAAGTACCGATTATATTGGGGACGGGAGTCATGCAAAGTATGTACTCCTTCGCACCTGATGGCAATAACTCCGTATTATACAGTGCATCTCATGCACGACGGGCTCTAGCCAGATGCAACCACGCCAGCCCCGGCTGTAAATAACGTTGATCAGCGCGATATCACTGGACCAGCTCTGGCAAACATTCTCCCTGACCACCGTCACGAGTCCTCCCCGAATTGGCATGAACAAGTATTGGAACAGAGACTCGTGACAAGACGCACGAGCCAGGGCTCTTTGACGCAGCGGATCAGAAGGCTCGGTGGCGACCAATCGGAGCCACATCTATCCCCGCATTATGGGACGGGGGGAATGGGCCCAGATGCACCGCTGTGGCCTGGCAAATGCAGGGCTTATCGTCTTGTTGAGCTGGCTTGGTCCGGGGGAGCAAGGAGGGCGGACTGGCCTAGCCTACGCAGCAGCCGGGCAGAGCTGGGGGAGGCTATGTATATGTACGTACATGTATGGCGAATCAGTTGGGGATGGGCTGAAGGCTGTGAGATGAGGCGACGGAGAAAACGGTGCAGAGGGCATGGCAAGGCATGGGGATGATGAGCGTCGGCTGCCAAGGGGGCAAACGGAAAACCCCTAAATCCCATTGATCCCTACCTACTCTTTGTCGGCCGTGGTCTGCGTCTCGTTTGCGTCTTGTGAGAAGGGCTGCCGCAGGTACGGAGTACCAGCACACGACACACGCGCATACAGTGCCAGCCCCCGGGCCATCCGTCTCAGGGGAGCTTGTAGCAGTCAATGTCGCACAAGTACGGAGTACCTGACGCAACATTGGCCTCAGATGCAAGCTGCACGTACCCAAGCACTGGCAGGTACGGTACGGAGAGGTATACGCACCCTACCTTTAGTACTACCTTACCGTGGGAGGTACTTGCACTTGCACTCGGGCTCTTTTGGCTTGGGCACAAAGGCAGAGAGAGAAGAACAGGCGGTGATGCGCTGTACACCTGTCCCTTTCATTCTGTCGGTCACGAAAGCAGCGGTCATTGTCTGGCACCCCGGGCGTCGAGAAGCAAGTCGTGACGGAACAATGACTCTTCCGAAATGAGCGCTCGAGATGTCTTTCATGGTTGGCCTGCAAGCCTGGAAGCGTAGCTGATAGCCAGAGAGACCAGTGGGTCTGTTCCTTTTGTTCCTCTGGGCGGGCGGCGACATGGGTCAATTCGCACTGTGCCAGTAAGTACCCGTCATCCCTCGACCATGAGGACCAGGTACCGCGCAGGCAAAAGACAGCGGCTGAGGTACGGCAAGGTACAAGGCTGAGTGACTTGGCGCCAGGTACTGGACTGTTGCGTTATCGCATCGCCCCGGGAACCGGATTGGATGCGGCAGAGGCCGCTAAGCCGTGTTGGGGCCGCCATCACGCCTTGGAGCACCACCCAAGACACCCCCGGCCACAGTGATGCGTCACCGCGGCTCACTGCTCACGCCCGCTGAGGCAGCACTGGAGCCTCGTACCGCCGCCCTTATCTACCGCGCCATCGCTCGTTTCTTCGTCGTCTTCTTTCTCTTCTTCTTCCATCATCCTCCTCTCCCATCCATCCATCTCTCCATCACTCTCATCTCCGTCAAGTGAGGTCTTTGTGCAGGAGGAAGCAGGAGTTTCCTAGTTGTGTCGCTGTCTTTTGTCGTTTCAAGTCTCTCCTGGTCGTTTTTTTTTTGTCGCAGGTTGACCAACTCCCATTTTCCCCATCTTCCTTGATCGCCACCGTCACAATGCGGACCGTTGTCGCCCTCTCTATGGCGGCCGTCGCCCAGGCCAGCACTTTCCAGATTGGCACAATCCACGAGAGCTCTGCTCCGGTGCTGAGCTCTATTGAGACCAACGCCATCCCAGATGCCTACATCATCAAGTTCAAGGATCACGTTGATGAGGCTGGTGCCGACAAGCATCACAGCTGGATCCAGAACATCCACACTGAAGGCGAGCAGCAGCGCCTTGAGCTTCGCAAGCGAAGCAGCGTCTTCGGCGCTGACGACGTCTTTGACGGTCTGAAGCACACCTTCAAGATTGGCGAAGGCTTCAAGGGCTACGCTGGCCACTTCCATGAGGACATTATCGAGCAAGTCCGGAATCACCCGGATGTAAGTTTCCATTGCCATTTCCGTCGCTTCCAGCCAAACATTGAGGCTAATTCGTCACTTTTCAGGTCGAGTACATCGAGCGCGATAGCATTGTCCACACCATGCTTCCCCTCGAGTCCAAGGACATGGTCACTGAGGACTCTTGCAAGGGCGAGACCGAGAAGCAGGCTCCCTGGGGTCTGGCTCGTATCTCTCACCGAGAGGCCCTGAACTTTGGTTCATTCAACAAGTACCTCTATACCGCCGAGGGTGGTGAGGGTGTTGATGCCTATGTCATCGACACCGGCACCAACGTCGAGCACGTTGACTTCGAGGGTCGTGCCAAGTGGGGCAAGACCATTCCCGCTGGCGATGAGGATGAGGATGGCAATGGCCACGGCACTCACTGCTCCGGTACCGTTGCCGGTAAGAAGTACGGTGTCGCCAAGAAGGCTCACGTCTACGCCGTCAAGGTCCTCCGATCCAACGGATCTGGCACCATGTCCGATGTCGTCAAGGGCGTCGAGTACGCTGCCATCTCTCACATCGAGCAGGTGAAGAAGGCCAAGGAGGGCAAGCGAAAGGGCTTCAAGGGCTCCGTTGCCAACATGTCTCTTGGTGGTGGCAAGACCCAGGCTCTTGATGCCGCTGTCAACGCCGCCGTCCGCGCCGGTGTCCACTTCGCCGTCGCTGCTGGTAACGACAATGCCGATGCCTGCAACTACTCTCCCGCTGCCGCCACTGAGCCCCTCACCGTCGGTGCTTCTGCTCTCGATGACAGCCGCGCTTACTTCTCCAACTACGGCAAGTGCACTGACATCTTCGCCCCCGGCTTGAGCATTCAGTCCACCTGGATCGGCTCCAAGCACGCCGTCAACACCATCTCTGGTACCTCCATGGCCTCTCCTCACATCTGCGGTCTCCTCGCCTACTACCTGTCTCTCCAGCCTGCTGGTGACTCCGAGTTCGCCGTTGCTCCCATCACCCCCAAGAAGCTCAAGGAGAACGTCATCTCCATCGCTACCAAGGGTGCTCTCTCTGACCTTCCCGACTCTGACACCCCCAACCTGCTTGCCTGGAACGGCGGTGGCTGCAGCAACTTCTCTCAGATCGTCGAGGCCGGCAGCTACACTGTCAAGCCCAAGCAGACCAAGACCAAGCTTCCCTCCACCATTGAGGAGCTCGAGGTCGCCCTCGAGGGTGACTTCGAGGTTGTCTCTGGCAAGATCGTCAAGGGTGCCAAGACCTTTGGCTCCAAGGCTGAGCAGTTCGCCAAGAAGATTCACGATCTCGTCGAGGAGGAGATTGAGGAGTTCATCTCTGAGCTTTCCGAGTAAGCATCTTGAGCATATATTTCCTTTTTGTTTTTTATCGTAATGGCCATAATGTGCCGATGAGTTTATCAAGTCATGGGATGGGATCAGGAGAGACTTTTGGGTATTTGGCATGCACTTTGGGCGTGAAGCCACGGATTTAGTACAGGTTTTCTCCTTTACTCTGTATTCTACTGCTGCATGGTCCTATCTTTCTTCAGACAGAATGCTTGTACGGGAAGATTATTATATAATCAATACACTTGCCTTGTTAGAGCGCAATTAATGTGAACTTTTTTCGTGATTGCTGTTCAAATTAGAAGCCTATTGTAGTTTCTTTTCCTTTACAGAGAGTATTTTTTTTGACACCTGATTACGGCCCTTTATGGTTAATTGTTGGTTTGTGTTGCTATCCTGGGTACATGTGGCTTTGAAGTACTCTGTACTTTGTAGAGCAGACGCAACTGAAGCAAAACACGGTATGCGTCAATCAGCAGGCCATGTCAAGCTCTTGGAGATTGATATTAACGTTTAGTCGTCATTAGACCTTTATTAAGCATTTCTTCCTTTTTTTTTTCTGTCAGTATTTCGCCAAGTCTGTACCAAAAGTGTAAACCAGGTGCTAAAAGGACTGCCAGCTGTCGAACTCGAGTCTCCGGTCACGATGAGGGCAAGAGCGAAAAAAAAAAAACTTTGAAGGAAACAAACTCTTGCCGAACCACTAGCAAAAATGTGAGTTTTCGATAATCGAGGTCGAGGCGTCATCGATACCTCCTTCCTCGTGATCATAGAGATGCCACAAAAGAAAGTTCATCACCATCGATTCCACCACTTCTTCCTCTACGGATATCTGCATCCATCTCTGCTCCTGATATAGCCAGTCTATCTCATTATCACAACGCCCATCATCAGTTGCCAGCCGCGCCGCGCTTATTGTATAGTCTTCTGTCATCAAAAGACATCGCCGTAAACGCAACATCTTTGGACTGCTTCGATTACGCAACAGTAGCGATGCTACGCAGGAATAGCTGCAGAAGCCAGAATCATCGCCCCCTGAGCAGGAGCAAGTCATCCGTCTCCATTGCTCGAAACCCGGTCCGTGAGCTCACCAGTATCGAGCCTTTTGCGGCCGAGAGAGATGCGTACATTGCTGCCACACTCTCCTATAGTCGAGCTCAGCCGCAGAACAACAGTGACCAGAAGTCACCTCGCCTGCATCGGCAACAGAGCGTGAGATTCGTTGGTCCAAACGCTCGGCCTCAGAGAAGACTAGCTACTCGTGCGAGTGTAGCCGCGACGGGAGCTTTACCACGGCACCCTGTGGGCTCTCCGCAGCTCTCGCAGTATTCGTTTGATCCCGGTGAAGACGGTGTATCATTGTCATCATACGGAAACCTTCGCAAATCGAGATCGATGTATACTTCCCCACTATCAGAAACACCCAATCATTCCTTGGATAATAGCGACCATTCTGAGACTTTCAATGGATGGCTAGAAACACCTCGGCATTCGTCACCGGCCAAGAGGGAGAGCGAGCCCTTCTGGGATTCTGATGGCCCAACAGCGACGACGCCCTCCATGGGCTTCCCCCCAAACAGCCGTGAAGAATCAATCTATCAAACTAGTGTTGGCAACGATCGCGACGTCCCCGACCAGTTGACACACAGTGGGTTCTATGAGCCCTCGGAGAGTTCGAATCACCTGCAAAGTCGGCCCTCAAGTTTCTTTCGGCTGAACTACAGACAAACTCCGCACTCCACAAGATTTCCCAAATCCCTTCGTAGCAGCAGCAACAACACTGCAATTCTCTCCTCAACGTTTCTTTACGACTCTAATGTTCCCCCCAGCATTTCTTCAAAACAACCGGGACTACGGAATACTGCTCGCAAGATCTCAAGGTCGCTCAAGAGCAGACTCAAGTCCTTCTTCGGTCGACCCAAGAGTAAAGATCGCACGGTGGACCAAGTGGAAAGCCCTACCCATGATCTTGGTTCAAATGATGGTAGCTACTACGGCGGCCAAACGCCGAGGCTGATACAGCGCCCCGAAGGGGCATCTGTGTATCGAGTACCCTCCCATATGCCTTCTTTTCATGCAGTACCACTGAGTCAACAACTCAAGTCTCGACAATGCAGCTTTGAAAGCATCCCAGTCGAAGATAATCCGCCAAACGACGATAAATCACGAGTCACGAGCTGGACTGACTCTACAACGGCGACGATTGCACATCAACCAAGGTCGGCTAACTGGAGTTGTCAATACACTTCCGTCCCCAATGAACTCGAGCCAGAAACCTCTCCCTTGACTCGCAACCATACCTCGGTCCATCATCGTGATCCGTCACACCGAGGCCCCGTGGTCAGTAGCCAGCGCGTGTACTCGGCGCTCATGAAAAGATTGCAAGAGACAAGACAGCGTCAAGGCCAGCAGTTGGGGCAGGATCATATGACCTCGGATTCTCTTTACACGAATTCACTGCGGAGCGGTTCAACAATAAGGCGCCGAATTAGTCAGAATACGTATGAGGGATCCTCTCATACAATTCGCCACGTTCAAGATGAGGACGATGTCTTCCAAGATTGCACCAACAGGAGCGTCGCATCACATTGCTCTTCTGCATCTACGCAGAGCGTTATCAGGAGTCAAAACCCCCTAGGCTCACCTGAGAAGAATACCGAAGATGGAACTTGCCTCAACGTAGGTCCTGGTGAGAGCGCTGTGAAGCCGCACACAGGTCTTGAAGCACCCAAACCATTGCTTTCCAGTCGGAGCTCGGCCTTCTTTGCCAGTCCAACATGTCACCTATTTCGTACGACAAGCCCATATCGCCGTGCACTGCGAGAGGCCATGGAGGCTGCCCAGCCAAGCGACCAACCTCTCGCGTCTGATACTCAATATCTGAATTCTCTATCTGCCCTTAGCCTCCCTACGCGCTGCCCGAGCATAGAGGGATCCGATATCGGTAATGAGCGAATGTCATACGCAGAGAGCGTGTACTCCAATGCTAGTGAAAAGGACGGAGTTCAAAGTCATGGCCCGCCCTCCCCATCGAGATTTACGGTACAAGCATCGGCGCCAAGGGACCACGGTGATGCTACCATCTTTCTCAACAGCGAAACACAAAGGCACCCACTGTCAAGTAATCATATTCGAGATGTCTCTTCTGCTAGCTCTGTCGAATGGAAGACATGGCTCAGCGTTAATGTGTCCAAGTTGGAAGCTCCTTCAGCGACATCAAGGACAGATGGTCCGGAAGAGCCCTCATCCAACCCTCAGCCTTCTAGGCACATTAGAGAGGAGACTGAGATTGAGCCTGATGGAGACAATTTACCTCAAGACGTGCTGGGTGTCGGCCTGCCATTGAGGCTTGCAGCGAACCAGAATAACAACTACCCCTCCACCCCAGCGGCGATAGCAAAGACAAATTTCCAACTTGCGAATCCCTGGTTTCCCCAAACCCCGGCAGTTAACGAAAATTCACCACCGACAACAGGATCACGGCCTAAAAGCATCTATAGCAAGGATACAACGCCAGTGGGCTCAAAAGGTACCCTGCGCACCATACCATCAGTGCCCAATGCCAAAAATCATGCATCAGTCAGTATTGGATCACAGTTAGGGGTGCCGCGAATGCGCTCTCTCAATACTCTCACCAAGCCATACCCCCCCCTGAAGGAAGAAGTGCGCTTCAAACGCCAATCCCGAACACGCCTTCGCGAAATCAATGCGTCAGCCCAATCCAGCCCTGGCTTGACAACCGCCTTTGAGAGACAATTTGGGGCTGGCAAAACCGGCTCTCCAGGGGCTTTAAAGTCAAAGGAGCCGTCATATAAAGTTGAGTGCGCGCCACCTAGAACGGAAGCAGACGCAGGCATTGACGACATGGGGCGCCGAGAGATTGATGCCCAGGTAATGGGGAGCAAGAGAATGGTTGATCTGTTCCTAAGCAGTCGACGGAAGAGGACTGCGAGTAGCCAAATGGGACAGAGCAGCGATTGTTCATCGGCTGCCTTTATCTAAGCGTTGTCGTAGGCAACGAGCGAGCCGAGGGTTGGGAGAATGGGAGCAGGTGAATCAGTATAGACGTCATCTCTAGATGCTGCACGATCTAGCGTTTAGGTCCGAGTATCACGGAGTTTATAATGTTTCTTAATTCATTAATTAGGTATTGTAACTGGCTTGGCTGACAAGCTGCAAGACATTGCTTCAGCAAAACTAGATGATAGAATCTCCATAGTTTGTTCTTGACTCATAAGAGCATATCAAGTAGAATACATCAAGTAGGTTTTGCACTCTCAGGGACTTTTGATTTATATTGTATGAATGACTTTAATTATTAGACATTATCTAGGTATGTAGTAGTAGTAGTAGTAGTAGTAGTAGTAGTAGTAGTAGTAGTAGTAGTAGTAGTAGTAGTAGGCGTTTTATATCAAGGCGAATCCACCCGGCTCTTTCGTACTTGATAGGCTAATCAAAACAAGGTATGTGTACTCTGGGAATCTCTACAGGCAATCGAATCGAGAAAAAAAGGTTATAAAAGGAGCGGAAGGACGGGAGCTTGTTCCCCTTTTCAAATCATCAGCACATCCATCATCATTCGTTATTCATCGTCGTTGTCGTCGTCAGACACAGGGCTGACGTGAACCTCCCACAGCCTCGCCAAAGACTTTGGAAACTCGTCTCTGCGCTTATCGCTGACCCACGTCCCATACTGATCGTGCGTAACCTTTTCTGCCAGGACGCCCCGCATCTCGCCCCTCTCCACATGAGGATGCTGGGTGTAGGAAGAGTTGACGCTGCGGGTGGTGCGCAAAAAGTGCCAAAAGTCGTCCGTGACGCGGACATACTCCTTGAGTGCCTCCTTGGTGTTGAGCGTCGCACCGGTGGTCCAGCTGAGCAGGAGGGGCTCGATCAGGGGCGCATCGGAGACGCTGGGGTGGGAGGTGCCGATGCTGGTGAGGAACCAGGATGCGTGGCTAGGGATGCGCTTGAGGACACTGAGGGCGAGGTCCTTGACGGTGTCGAAATGGGGGCGGCCGTAGAAGATACTGCTCTTCGAGGACCATGAGTTTGAGTGGACGATGAGGAGCGGGACGTCGATGACGGCATTGAGGGGCCCGCTGGCCTTGCCTGGGTCGAGGATGATGCCTCCGATGGCAGGGTTGATGTCTGATGGGGCATGCTTGAGGGCTTGGAGAGCGCCAGTGGCACCGAAGGAGTGGCCTCCAATGGTGAGGTTGCCAAAGTCGAGGCGGCCGGCCCAGCTGTGCAAATGGGAGCCCTCGGACCGGGAGTTGCGGCTGAAGATGTCGTCGCCTTGGCCGCTGTTAATGGCACGGAGAATGTTGACCGTCTCTAGGATTTCGGCGTCGCGAAAGGCAAGCTGCTCTTTCTTGTATTTTTCTGCGTCCATGGGGGGGTCGGACAAGAGCTCTGCCTCTTTGAAGTGGAGGAGTTCCCTGTCCTCTTGCTCCCTGATCTTCATGACAGAACCGGGGCAGCTTCCGTCACGATGCTCAATCGCCGCAACGACGTACCCACGGCTTGCAAGCTCGCCGACAAAGTTTGTGTAATCTGTCCGTGAACTAGCATCGCCGTGAGAGAAGACCATGACGGGGAAACGCTCGACATCCCCTGCTTCTGTCTCTGCCCTCGTCTTGACGGTAGCTGTCGTTCCCAGCAGCGGCACGTCCACCTTTGCGGGTATCGTGATACCACCAGCAATGGCCCACAGGGCAAATGTGAATATCGGCCGGACGATGAAGTTGTTGACATGGGCAACCTTTGCATAACCGGCAGCCATCAGGCCAATCGGCCTCGCCACCCAGTCATGCCTCGTCTTGTGCTCCTTTGCGGTCTTGTCGACGGGGTAATAGACGGTGAAGAGCGTCGTCCTGTGCTCAAACGCCGGCTCGCCATTGCTCTTGAAGACGGTCTCAGATATCAGCCTCGGCTTCTCGAGGGGTATCTCGACGTCGATGGCCCCGACGTCGTACCGCCCCGTATAGCCCGGCAACGGGGACGCCAGCAGCGGGACGCCACGCACGACGCACAGCAGGGCATATGCAGACACGACAACCAACAGGATGTACCGCCAGGTGCGTCGCGGGCGAATAAGGTCAGCAAATGAGGTGAGAATGCGGCGCCACCACTGCGTCCACCGGCCGTTCCGGTCGATACGGAGCCATTTCGGCTGCGTTTCTGTGGGGGCGAGCAGAGGAAAGTCGGGCAACGAGGCGGTTTCCTCCACGGGTTCCAACTCAAGCTCTGAGTCGTCGTCGGAAGAGACTGGCTTGGACGAGATCCGGGGGGCGGCTTTTGCTTTCGAGGAAGACATGGTGGGGGGGGAAATTCGAGGTTATCGCGACATTGGCGTTTGCAGGAAATTGAGAGAAGATGGGAAAAGAAAAGAGGAAGTAGCACCGAGCAGGGTCAGGCGATGACGTCGCTCTTTTTTTTTTTGGTTTCTACTACTACTAAAGTGCTATGAAAGGGTACATGCCTGTTCTAGAAAACTGCTAGTGGATTCTGGTACCTTGGCTACCCGCTTTGGTAACAGGTACGCTGCCTGATTGGGGAAGCTGGGACGGCAGCTCCGCCGACATGATTGCGATTTTACAGAGCTTGCATCTGGAATAACCGAGTATAAACAAGTTGATGGAGAGCGAGGTTGGTGAGCATCTCCTCCAAGATGCAGATGGGAGTTGAGCTTAAAAGCAATATGCTTTTAGTTTAAAGTTAATACAGTGTGATGTGTGCCACGGGCTGGATGTGCGCCAGTATTCTCTAGGGTAGGCAGTATCGGTTGAATGGCGACAACCTGTTCGGTATTGTTCTGCAATGACTGATGAATATTGGTTCTATACTTTTCTGTAATCAGATGCCTGAGATGGATTTTTTATTTATTTTTATTTTATATGGCTTTCTTCTTACATTTGTCTCCTGGGTGTCTATTAAGGCTGACCATAAGCACGTCAATCTTGGATGAACTATTGGTCAACTTGGGCTTACTGCTTCGCTCCATATAACATGGGTTTCTCTAACCAGGGCTCGCATAATCTCGCATACGGTTGCTAACGGGGAACAAGTACCAGGTATTACAAGGAGATGAAATACCTTATACATTAAAAGCTGGTGGATGAAGTTGGGAGTGCGCTTACAAGGCTGCTCCAAATCAACAATATCACACCATCTGATCTTTGAGCGACCAACGGAAATGCCGCCAGGGCCAACTTCGGCGCTGCTACCAAGTGCTTGCATCGAGACTCCTCTCCGGATGGCATACCGGCTCCATCCACGAGGCCTCTCACCTCTCCCCCAAAAAGGATAGCTTAGCAGCTTTTAACAGCTGGCGAAGCTACAAATTCTAGCATGTGTGGGCCGTTGGTGACAGGAAGCGCCACACCGGAAGCAATGTCGATACAACGTTGTCACAAACATGCACCTATTTCTTTAGCCTCACTGACTGCCTTATGCATACACAAGCACTCCTATTTTGCCACGGCGGGCGGTTCGCATTAGCTACATGGCAGCTTACTAGCACGGGAGTAGCTGTGCTACCTATGCAATGAGTCGTCGGAGCTGGGGCGAAGCGAGAAAGATGCCATGGTCGCGAGCCAGGAAATTCTCAAAAGGCCGTCAGGACCAGCCTACTGGCGCAAGCGACACGGAATATAATCCCCGCAAATCAGATGCTACTCGCTCGTCTTCTGATAGATGATAGTATTTGGAACCCGGCGAGCAGATGGCAAGGGACATACAGAGCCTGAGACGGGGCGGGGAACTCCGAACGCCTCTGCTGTCGCTTCCATCCGTGCCGTGGATAGCGCCACCTTGGACGCATGGATGCACTGTGTATGAAGACTTTGCAAGTTGGTAATCCTGTTGGCCAGGAGGACGCACTGTCATGCAGCTAAGATAGTGTGCAAGTTGCCGCACAAGGAACATGTGAATGATATGGACCCTGAGGAAATTGACGGCCAGAGTCTGGGCGAACCCGGGATCCCCGCACTTGGCACTCATGCTGCGTACCTATCAAACAGTCGTCGCTAAATAAAACAGACGATAGGCTCTGACTACCCACTGAAGGCAGTAAGTTGAGTGTTTCAAGAAGGACCTTATAGGCAGAAGAAAGAATGGTAGCATTAGGTCTGATGTGTATCATACCCGGACATGTCTTTGGAGCATTTGCGTCATCACAGTGTCTGATTTCAAACCGGAACAACCCAACTGTTGGCTCACACAGACAAGCGTTAGCCCCCGCCAGGGAAAAAAAAATTAAAAAAAATTCTGCGGGATATGAGAATTCTGCGTGAAGCTGGGCTGAGCGTGATTCATGCAAGTTAGGTGCATGAAGCGGGCGAGTGGAGAGGCGAGGGATGGGCTGGCGGCTTGGACCGAAGGGCTAAAGGGGCCTATCACACTGCCTCGCTGAATATCGCGTGAGCCACAAAAAAGACTTACTACCGCCGCTGCTTGGACATACTTGTACCATAAGGATCAAGCTTGCGTGAGGAAAAGGGCGGGGGATGGGAGTACCGGCCCGTATGAATAGGATGGCGTCGATGCCCTCACATATCCGGGTTTGCTAGTAGTAGTCGATAACCCTCTTGGCACAATGGCGTGTGGCGTCATGGCCCGTATCGTCGGTATTGAGCATTCCTACTCCGTACACTCTGCCAGACCATATCGGCAGCGGGCATCGGCAGCTTGGCTATACTGTAAAGAACATTAACCCCCTACTCACCACTTTTCAAGTAAGCAGTCATGTAGCATCACCATTATACAATACCAAACATTAAGTGACATGACGGAAGAGGCATAACTGCCAAACTCAATGGACACGCGCCTTGGACGGGCCGCCGCGGGAACCCTGGCCTAGGCGTGTCATGGCAAAAAGTCAAAAAAAGCCAGAACAGGCGAGCCACTCATGGCTTGTTGTGTGCACTGAAAGGAAGAAGCCCCCCTAATTCCATCCGTCCTTTTCGAAGCCCGTATAAACCGGGTACCCAGCCAGCACTCCGTAAGCACCGCTCCACTCGATCACTTGTAGTCACGCCGCGCGGTAGTTGTGTAATGGACTGGCAGATTGAGCTGGAATCAGGGAAATCTGTTCGTCAGACAGAAGTAATCCGGGTATAACTCGGGGCCAGGTGGCGCGCATCGCGACAAATGGAGACAAATATCCGTTCGATGGCCAAGTTTGTTGGTAGATTTGGGCGCCCCTCCATACCCCACAAACAGGGAGGAAGGAAAAAGCCCACGCTCGATGCGGCACCGGAGCAGCAGGGGGTTCAATTTTTGCCTGTGAGAGGGGAGCAGAGAGGGAAAGTGAGGGAGGCAAAGAGGGTAGAGAGAGAAGATGCAGCAAGTTGGTTGGTTGAGGGAGGCTGTTCGCTTTCGCTTCGGAATTCCGGTCCTGTCGCCTGGACGAACAAAAGTTGAACTTTCTCAGCAACTGCCCGCAGAGCCAAGAGGAGCCATGACGTCTTATCGCAGGATAACGCAGGCTTGTTTAGGTAAAGCGCCCAGGAGAGAAGAGAGAGGAGGGAGGGCGATAACGTTCAGCTGCAACTGTTGATTATGTATCACTACTACTAGTACTCCGTACTTTTTTTACCTATAGAGCGCAGCAATGACAAGAGTGAATCCAGACAGCCTGAATTGGGAGAAGCAGGACCAAAAGAGGGACGGGTTACTGCAGGGGGTGGGCGATGGCATGGAAAGCAGCGGTTCTGCTTGTATGAATCGGGTACCGTAAAAGTACAAGTAAGTAGAGCTGCGCCGGGCTCTTGTCGCTACAACGTGTCTGAAGAGAGGGTTGGCAAATTGGCTGCTCGGAGCTGTGCCTTGTTGGGCCCAAGGGCCATCTCTAGCAGCCACTCGAGAGTCCTCAGGTCCATGGCAGTGCTACAATACAGCCTCGCGCCTGGTAAGGCTGAGCCCGGACGGCGGCAGTGCTCCCACGCTGCGATGTGCCTTTTGAGATGCCTCATGCCTCATGCTCCGTGCCTCGCGCCCTGTGCCGCCCAGAGCTGCTCGCGCTCGCCTGCATGATGCTGCCGAGAGATTTCGGGGGACCTGCAACGCTCTCGAAGCAGCGCAGCGCTGGAAACACCCGCTGCAACCCACGCCGGAGGGGCCTGCTGGAGCCCTGCTGGAGCCCTGCTGGAGCGGGTGGCTGCTGTAGCTCCCCCGGGCTGCACCGCCTTTGCACCGTGCGCGCACACTGTACGTACAATCCCGCCGCCTCCCGGCGCATGACACCACCCTCCCCAAAAG
>PXNZ01000668.1:0-42117 GCA_003012085.1 Trichoderma brevicompactum
GAGGATGATGTGGGAAATGGATGCAAAGGCCTCAACGATGGCGTGTAAGAGGCGTGGGGTGGGTTTAAGGGGCGAGTTGGGGGGAAAGTCGCGGCCGCCAGAGATTCGAACGTCTGCTGGATGGCGGGAGGAGTCCCCGTCAGTGATGATGATGCCATAGTAGCTCTCCAAGATCATCTTCTTGATGGAGTACACGGAGCTTGACCTAGCAAAGGCAATCATGGAGGTGCACAGCAGTTCCTCGTCCATTTCGTGTCCGTAGTAGAGGCCTCGTATCCAATGGTTCTTGAAGCTCTTGTAGCCTACACGCCGGCGGAGAAGGCGCCGCATGTCTTCGTCAAGTTCATCAGATCTGCGGTTCCACGGCTCCCTTTTCAGTGCATTGACACTGAATCTGATGTTGTCTAACCGCTTGACGGTCGACATGGGCAGCGGATTGTGGTTGCTGTACAAGTCTCGTGCAAGGAAAGCAACCCTGGAGCGGTCAAACTGATAGTACTCGGGCTCAGCCATGAAGCGGGCCTTGATGAAGTCGGACCACGATTTGGAGGTTCGAGAGTCTTGTAAGCCCTGGGCTGCCATGGCGACCCAAAATGCTTTGGCTTGCTGGTAGTCCACCGCCGCTCCGGCACATCTCATGGCCACCTCGTAGTCTGCAGGCGTTAACCTGTGTGGTGATGATGCCTCACTCCGAATCGCAATCAAAGTTCGAACGCCCTGTAGGATACCATGGTGGACTTTACGCACACCAAACTGATTCAACAGCATGCCGGGAAAGGTGAATTGAGCATGTCCCTGAGTGAGGTTGAGTCCGTGTGCGATATCAACTTCGGGAGAGAGTAGCGGATCGATACTCCGTAGAATCTCGGAAAATGTTGACCCTGGAAGCTCTCTGGCTTCTCGAACCGCAGCTTCGTGATACGGGAGGTTCACATCGCTGAGGATATCGGTCCAAGCAGTAAATTCCCAGCTGATTCGTGACATGTCCCGCTTCTGGATAGACTCTAGGAGAAGCCCCAATTCAGGGCGAACGGTGGGTGGCATCAACTCCGAAAACAAATGACGCTGAGTATTCGAGGGCGCCGTATGAGACGCTAGACAACGCCGGCCAGAAGTTGGCTGCCCACATCTCAATGGCAAAAGATCATGGCGCTGGCCTTTGAGCGTTGCCAGTCCATTGAGACGGCCTCCAGGCCAGACAAGTCGTCTGGGCGTCATGATGCTGCTTTGTTTATCATTGGGATGACCAAGCAGAATGAGGGGACTGCGATTGAGCTTCTCTGAGCGATTGGCTGCTAGCACGATCCTCTAGAATCTGGGGTAAAAGTGGCTTAAAGCATGGGGCCGCGGGTCTCGAGAAGAAGCTTTGAAGCCGATATGGGGCGGCACCCCGATACATGCATAGTACGGCAAACTTGATGCATACAGCGTTATCGCTGCGCCCGCCGAAGATTTCCCACGCTATGGAGGGGCAAGGCTAGCTTTTTTGACAAGGCCATCGCAGAGCTACAAGAATCACACCGAACCACCCTTGCGGGCCACGAATCCGACAAACGTTTCTTTTTACTTGACCCAGACCAACGTAAACGAAGAACGAGATACTGCCATGGCGGATGCTGGGGAGGAATCGACTCACGTGGCCGAGCCGCTCGACCTTGTGCGGCTGCTACTCAACGAAGTTGTTTTCGTCAAGCTGCGTGGTGACAGAGAGCTCAAGGGCAAGCTTCACGTATGCGCTACTCCTGCATCGTGGGTTCCAGCAATTGAAATATGCTGATGTCTTTTGTCGCAGGCCTACGATAGCCACTGCAACCTAGTGCTGGGTGAGGTGGAGGAGACCATCTACGCTGTTGATGATGAAGAGGAAGAGAGCGACGAGGTCAAGGTAGGCAATGGTCGCCCACTGGCAACGTATGACTCTAACAGTTTTCAAGACAATTAGCAGGAAATCAGAAATGTTGTTCGTGAGAGGTCAGTCGCTTCCATGGTCTGAGTTGGTGAGAGTATTTGGCTAACAAGCTCACAGGCGATAGCGTCGTTTTAATCTCTCCTCAAGTTCCTTTCTAGATATAGACAGCAATGGCACAATGATACCAATAAGAAGACATCAAAAATCCCCCCAACGATTCACACGATGCGAAAAAAATCACATAATGTGCTCGCGGCTTTTGCTATGGAATGGGCAGACGATTTACACGATATCGAGGGGAACAAGTGATCTCAATGGGAAAAAAAAAAATCCCCCGACTCTCGAATATTAATTGCCTCTCTCTCAGCATGGAACTCGCCGATAATACGGGAAGATTGCCGCTAAGTGCGGGTAGCCAAGGCACATGGCGGAGTTGGCGATGAATATGGATGAATCATTATGCTGTGGCTTTTTTTTTTTTCCTTTGGGACTTGTCGAACCTGCAAACTACTCTGCTTACACTGTGAAGGAATGGAGCCATTTCTAACACACAATGGCATGCTTTTGCGTGGACAAGCAGGTTCTCTTCTGGATGTCTTTGCCTGGTCGACTGGTCAGCAGCCAGATATGTAGTTATTGATGGTATGCCCTAATAGAAGATGGTGCAGCTTGAGATCGAATCGTGTCACCGCCCCACATTTCCCAGCGAAGCTTCCCTTATCGATAACATGCACCCCGGGTTACTCACCTTCTTGGTTGGAGGCGTTGCTGTAGGCCTTGGAGCTGAGCCTCAATTCATCAATGACTCTGACTCCTGGTGGCATGACTGAATAGGTACTAGCCAAGCCGAAGAGTCATAATTTCTATTTTCAGTTGCTTCTGCTATGTCTGTGTATATATAATGCTTCCCAGCGCCATTTCACTCCCGGGTTCTCTCGTCATTGGATCTTCTGTAACAAAGGCGCATCTGTCCCACCGTTCCACGGCATAATGGCGACAAAGGCGACAAAGGCGGCCAAGGGCCACGAGCATGAGAAGCGCAAAGGCGAATCAGTACGCAGTCCCAATAGATACTTGCCACGACTTGGCCCGCACATGATTGGAAGCTAATGCGAGCTTGCGCAGGCTCTAAGCGACTTTGCGGAATACGTAGAGCGACAGCAGAATCTCCGGTATCCAGCATCGACGAAGAAGCCCGTCCCCGACTCTGCAGAACACGATGCAGAATTAGATGAGCTGCTGGACAGCCTAAATCTGGTAGACTCTGCGCCGCGAATAAAGTTGAAAGACCTCGTGCTCGGATCGGACGATGACACTCTGCGCAAGCTTGGCGATGTCATCATCGAACGAATAGAAGAGGGTGTTGGGGAGACTGTCTTTGACCTTGGATTCGAGAACAGTGGTGAATCCATGCAGCTGTCGCTGGATGAGTGGAACACCGCGTATACAAGACTAGTCGAGGCTGCAAAAAGGGTACGCGCAGACTGTCAGCTTCTCCTAACAACCAACGTGGGCGGCAAAGAAGAGGCTGAGAGCACGGCTACCAATCCGACCAAGGACAAGAGCTGCAGCGGAAAGATTCTCATCCGCAGGATACCGGATAAGATTGAAGATGTCATTGAAACCAGGATAGCCGTCGTGGGCAATGGTAAGCTTGTGACTCCCAATCGTATCCTTGTTTGGATTGAACAAGTACTAACATATACGGTAAACAGTGGATGCCGGAAAGAGCTCTCTACTGGGTGTTCTGGTGAAGAATGATCTAGACGACGGACGAGGAAAAGCACGAGTGAATCTCTTCCGTCATAAGCACGAGATGGAGACGGGGCGGACAAGCTCTGTGGGCATGGAAATCATGGGGTTTGACAGCCTCGGTCAGGTCGTCACTTCAGATACCCCAGGTCGTAAGTGTAATGGCTAAACGCACTATCGACAGTTCACTGAGACAGCTTTTATTAGGGAAACTATCATGGGAAGATATTGGGAAGCGCAGCGCCAAGGTCATCACGTTTAGCGATTTGGCAGGGCACGAAAAGTATCTTCGGACTACCGTCTTCGGCCTGCTGTCTAGCAGCCCCGACTTTTGCCTTCTCATGGTTGCGGCCAACAACGGACTAGTGGGCATGAGCAAAGAGCATTTGGGAATCGCGCTCGCCCTAAACGTCCCCGTCATGGTAATCATCACTAAGATTGACATTTGTCCTCCCAACATTCTCAAGGAAACAATCAGCCAGGTGAACAAGATTATGAAAAGCCCCGGAGCGCGAAAGATGCCGACATTCATCACAAACCGCGAAGAGTGCATTAACACGGCAACTCAGTTCGTCAGTAAGAGGATATGTCCCGTCTTTCAAGTCTCCAACGTGACCGGCGAGAACCTCGATCTGGTACGGACGTTTTTGAATATGCTTCCACACCACGGACACTACCATTCGGATGCGCCATTCGAGTTTCAGGTTAACGACACGTTCTCGGTGCCATTCACCGGCACGGTGGTCTCTGGTATCGTCAAGTCTGGCATGGTTCACGAAGGCGACAATGTCCTCATAGGCCCAGATTCTTTGGGTCACTTTACCCCCACAGCGGTGCGTTCTATTGAGCGCAAGAGGATACGGGTGCAGGTAGCAGAAGCAGGACAGTCCGCCTCGTTTGCGCTTAAGAAGATGAAGCGAAGAGACGTCCGGAAGGGCATGGTAATGCTTCATAAAGAGGAGGGACAGACAGGTCCAAAGGTGTTTCGGGAGTTTGTTGCGGAAGGTGAGTCACAAAAGAATATAAAGGATTTCCTTTTGAGTATCGGCAGTCGACTGACCAATGATTGATGTTCCACCGACACAGTTCTCATCCTGTCCCACGCAACCACCATCAAGAAGCGGTATCAAGCTATGCTGCATGTTGGCGCCGTGTCACAGACATGTGCCATCATTGACATTGACCGCGAACTAATACGTACTGGTGATCGTGCTAATGTGGCCTTCCGCTTCGTCCAACGCCCAGAATATATCGCCCCTGGAGACCGTCTGCTCTTCCGAGAAGGTCGTACAAGAGGCCTCGGCATTGTTAAATCAGTAGGGTATGATCCAGAGCATCCTTTGACGAATGCTCCGGATGAGAGCGACAAGGCAGCCCAGACAGATAAACAAGCCGCTCCTATAACAATAAGCGAAGTAGCTAGCGGGACATAGTATTGGTGATCTAACTGCACTGAGCGATATGGGGCGGAAGGAGTGCAGTGATTGGATTTAATCTGCATACGGCTGCCTTTTTTTTTAATGGTGTAGCATTTCTTTCATTTATTCATTTTCTCATTCAGCGATAGAAGAATTTGTGCTGTTTTGTCATTCAATACTATTCATTATTTGGTACTTGTATAATCTCATGATGTTTCATTAGCTGGGTACTATTCAATGATCTCCTTGGCAAGTCTCTCCTTGGGTACTTGCAACAACTCCATGATATCATCATTATCCGCACAACGCTTCTCGAGATAGAGGCAAATCGCCTTAGCTTCTACAGCGCAGCGTCTTCGTAGCCACCACCGCTCGTTGGGCACTATGGTGGAGTGCCAGTACAATAGGAGAAGCAGTGCCCGGGGGTCTTTGTCCTCGATGAGGGATCTATAGTACGGGTCTATTTGCGTGATGAAGCTGAGGAAGAAGATGATGTTGTATTCGTCGATTTGGCGGTTCCAGAGGACGGAGAGAATGGAAGAGGGACTGTGATAGGGGTTCGTGTCCACGGAGGAGGTTGAAGGCGAGAGGTTGAAGAGGGAGTAGAATAAGGGCGGTAGTATGCCCGGAGGGACAGGCCCCGTAGTGTCGAGCGTGTGATGCATAGGGGTGTTGTCGAGGAGGCCGTGGAAGACGCTTTCGGGACGGGTCGGGTCTGTGATGTCCCAGACGACCTTTTTGCCGTGGCCCATTTTCAGCCAGTTGAGGTCGGTGGCCGGGTCCGGATCCGAGAGGGGCCATGCCGCGTGGGGATCCTGAGTGCGGACGGAGGCGAAGGATGCGGCGCCGAGGATGGTGGCGCATATCCAGAGGGCGTCGCGATGGGAAGAGGAGAGCGTTGTGGTGGGAGAGGGGAGGGCGAGGAAGTGTTTGAGGATGGCGGTGCCGTGATACCAGTGAAAGGCGAGGGAGGAGTCGTGGGATGAGGGGAGAGGGGTGGGAGAGAGGTCGATGTCGTGGAGGAGAGTGAGGGCGAGGAAGAAGTGGAAGAGGAAGGGGTGCTAAGAGATGAAAATTAGCATGACTTATACTCGTGATGTGTGTAGTGTATGGCGTGAACAGACGGAGAAGGGCAAGGCGGAGAGACATACATCCCGTGCAAGGCCAGAGACGAGTGCAAGATACCACTTTCTCGAGCTGGCACTCCCAAGTGTCGCGGCCGTCCGCTTCTCGAAACGATCTAGAGCGGCATAGTCTCCTGGTCGTAGGGTGTAATCACCCAGCTTGCCCTGCAGAGGCAAGACAACGGGAATCTGGAGAGCAGGCCAAAGACAGGTTTCTCGAAAGATGCTCTCCATGGACAAGACATTGCCGGCTCGGGTTTGGGTTTGAGAGAGATTGAGTCTGAGGACGCTGGACTGAGAGAGCTGGAGGGTTGGGATGGTGCGGGAGTAGTTGCATGTAAAGCCGGATGCTTGACAGCGGCGGCATGTGGGCTTTGATTCGTCGCACTATGGATACTGCGTGTAAGTCATTGGGCAAAAGATGTGGTATATGGCAGCTGTGGAAGAGGGGAAAGTTATTGTTTACTTTGACACTGCGAATCTTGCAGTTCCCACAACCTAATCGAGACTTGCGATGAGTCTTGCGCTTGCGGACAGTGATGTCGTCCTTAGTGGCGACGCCGTCGGCCATGGTAGTTTATCAGGCCGGTTCGGGCCGGAGGGGGGGGAAGGATAGTATGCACGATGTCTGTCTATACGGCCGGATATGTTTTTGCAACGTTCCGAAGAGGGGCTCGGTGCGGTGCAACGCCTATTAGCTGGAGCTGAGTCCCTTTGTTGTCAAGTGTGCTTCGTACAAGTTATGTTGCCGCTTGACTTTAGCCTGAGAGGGTCGTCGAATCAAGTGACGTTGCACATGTGTACGTTTGCCGTTATATTATGCTTAATTCTTGTGTTGCAGAATTAGGTGGTGGTACTCTTAGGATTTGTAACATGTCTTGGGATGAGGAAGGATGAGTGAGACACGGGACTCGAATAAGCGCGCAGTATCTTGGGCCAGCCTATTAGGCGCTTTGTGTAAGACAATGCAGTTTACGCGCAGTATACTCTGTATGTATCCAGCCGTCACCGCAATTAGGCGACGCTGTGATACATGAAGCCAAAGAGGGTGAGTTTCGAGTCCCGGGTAAGCTTGGTAACGCGAGGTGGTCAAGATGTCCTAAACAACCCATGCACTAGACTAGTTCGGAATAGGCCTATTGCCTGCTTGCTGAGGTCTACGTAGAAACATACATGCACACAAGCTTGTATGCACATATACGATTACAATATAACACTGGTGACTCATGCGGTTTCTCACAAATCGAATCCTGGAGCTCAGAGCCTGCATCAAATCCAGGAACGCAGGGGGGAAGCATCTCGAACACCAGGCCATTCAAGCGAACAACCCTCGCAGCTGAACTTCGTATCTCGTACTCGCAGGATTACGAAGTACACCTATCGCCCTACCAATACTATTGCCGCCCGGAGGTGATGTGATGGAAGTGCCGATGTCATACCCACGGAAGGCCGGTGCTTGAATCGCCGTCAGCGAAACAGCGCTAACCACATTTCGTATTTTTACGGCGACGCGAATCGCGAGAAAAAAAAAAAGTTTAGAGAGAGAAGGCACACGAAAGACGGGATTGGAAAAGAATTGGTCCCCACTTGAGTCAGAAAGATCGAGACCCCTTGCCACCTCGGTCTGGGACTCGAGTAAGTTGGTGGTGGTGCTAAAAAAACATGGACAAAAAGAGAGAGTCAGAGGGACGGGATGAGGCCAGCGTGATCAATAATGGCGCACCATTGCGTTGTCCTGCCGGAAAGGAACAGGAAATGCTGCAGAGTCCAGCTCCGGATGCCCACCCATATCTCACTGCTTGTTGCTCCTTTGAGCGGACCGGTTGTTTTCTTGTAGTAGCTCACTCTGCCATATACTGTACTTTGTAGCCCCGGCGACCGTTGAAGACGCTCGGACGTCTTCTCTCTTTGCTTGTTAATTGAACGCATTTCCCCAAGACTTTGCCAAGACGATGATCCGGGCGTGCCAGGCAGACTTGGCGATGCTAGGGGGATTTTGCCCTCTCTCTCCCTGCGCCCTACAAGCCGCACAGGCCGGGATTTACTACTACCAACTTACATATGCTAAAAGCAGAAGCGCCATTAAACGGGCCAAGACCAAGAGAACGCACTGACGTGAAGATTTGGGGATCGCCTTTTCGGCTGCAGTGGAACAAGGCCAAGCCGGCCTTGGCAGATACCATGTACCACAGAGTGCAAGTTATGGCATTATGCTGGTGAGAAGCAAGGGCCATGCATTGGGGGCAACACGCGACAAGCTGGCAAGCGAGCAAAAAGAGGCGAGCAAATGGGAGTGGCTGGAATCGACCTGGGTCCAGCCCGTGTAGAGCGCAGCTGCAGCACTGTCTGAGCTGAGAGGTATTTTTGCTCTTCTTTTTTTGGAACCCGTTTCTTCCTTTTTTTTTTTTGTCTCATTTCCTTTTTTTGATTTTCCCTGCTCACCCGGGGTTGATCCGTTTCCGCCGGTTTCCCAGTTGCAAATCACTGCCCATCTGGAGCTTTGTCCAATAGCTGTGCCGTGTTGTTTCCGAGCCGTGTGTGTGTGTGTGTGTGCCTTCTGGCGCCCCGGTGGGGTCAACCAGCAATTGGAACGGTGTGACGAGCCGAAGAACGAAGAGAAGGAAAAACGAAACCCCTGCTTCTTTGTGGTTCCCCGCCAGATGGGGGTGACCCAGTTTGCGTGTGATGCTCCCTGCACTTCCGGAGAAGAGACTAATACGCTCGTTCGTTCCTCGGAGTAAAAAAAGAAGCTGGGCTGGGCTGGGAAGCAGCAAAAAGCGCGCCCAGGACATGGTCGGAGGAAGAAATGGATAATGGAGATTGGCTTATTGCGGGATAACAGGCGTGGGATGATGTCAGGCTTGGTGTGTTTGAATAGAGACAACTAGAAATTGGGGGGAGGGCCTACGGAACTACTCCGTGCTCACGCATACGAAGCTGCTCTCTTGAAGCTATTATGGGCAAAAGCACCTCGGTACTCCTGCTAATGTACCCCGTACTCTAGAGCTGGGACTAAGTGACGCAGCTTGGGATGTGCGATATGCACTCCGTCCAAAGTACATGAAGCCATTTATGGGCTCTAGTAAATCGTCTCCATAGTCCCCTACATGAGTGGGAATGCGCTCTACCCTGCAATCAAAGCGCGTCTCCCCTTTTCATTTTTTGGGATAAGGATGGGCAAATAGAAAAACACAATAAAAAAGTAAGGCTTTGCTTCAAGTGGAATAATGCTAGAGGTTTGACGCTATATCGCCGAGGCGGGAATTAAAAAAAAAAATCGGCCTTGCGACATTTTTTTTTCCCTTAGTAGGGCCAAATGTCAAACGTGCCGTCTGGAATTGATTCTGGGCCTTGCCTGCGGGACAGGGCCATGGAAAATGTCCGTAGTTTAGTACGGAGTACGATGGTGCCTTGGGGCTAAGAAAGAGCCACTACTCCGTGTACCTATTAGACAGAGATAAGGCTTTTCGGACGGCCCTTGGATGCGAAGATGAGCCGGCCGTTCAATCACGGAGCAGCCAGGTGTGGCCATTTGCCTCGCTCCCCTAACAAAGGGGCGATGGTTTCGAGTAAGGCAAACGCCGGTAGTGATGGCAAATGAAAAAAAAGAGGCGTCGGTAAATGGTGGTGGTGGTGACAGGCATTCAGTTCGCCCTGTGTGGCTGCAACAAAGCAAGGCGGACGGGCTCGTGTTGAATATTTTTCCCTTGTCTGGCCTTGATGATCATGCCTTTTTTTCCTTTACCTAAACTTTATTGCCGTCACGGCCAGCCACCGCTACAGCCGCACCTCTATTTGGGCAAACTCAATTGGACCAGCGCAGCAAGCCAATGACAACAGCCGTGCCGCTGCCGTTGCCCGTCGTTGCTGTAGCGGCTGCTGTCACGAGTTTCTTTCATGTCCTTCTTTCTTTTCCTGTATTGTTTCTCGTATGCGTACCAAGTATGTACGTAAGGCAAGGTATGCTGGTAGTGGTACAAGTAGTTCTATCTGTTCATGTAGGGGGGGGGGGGGTGAATCCATCCATACAAAAGGAAATATACTACAATGCACGGAGTACGGGAGTACTCACGTACTGCTGCTACAATCAGTCTACTCAACATCCCAGGCGGAACCCCAGCCCTTTTTTTTGATTTGTCCTGCTCTATTATCATTTCAGCGGCGCTCACCTTGTGTTGCGTGCTGCATTATTCATTACCGCCCCTTTGCCTCATTGTTTTCTCTCGCCGTAGTTTGGAGTACGGGGGTAATACTCAGCAGCTGCGTAATAATAGCAATCAACACACGCTGTTCCGAACATCCACCCCCAAATCCGGCATGCCGGCGACGCGGTCGATATCAGCTCTAGCCTCGAAGCAATAGTCTGGATCAGTAATTACGGATATTCCTATCGGCTAGGCTGCCTTGGATGCTAGCGCGGCTCTGACGGGCAGTGGGGAATCTTGGCCCTTTTTTTCTCCATGGAGCTGGCTTGTCCGTGATCAGAGTAACTTGGTATACCAGGTTGTACATATGTACAGAGTATGTATGTACATCATCAAACAAAATAAAGGCTGCATTAATTGCTTGATTGCTTGATTGCTTTTAGGGGGGGACCGAGTCCCATCTTCCGGTGAGTAAGTGGGCATGAACAAGTGTGTGCTGTCACCTCCTTTTTTTCATCTCTTGCCGTTATCCGTTTTCACCGTTCTTTTCGTCTCATTGTCTTCTTTATGGTTGACCTCTTTTTCTTGTACCGCGGCTTTAGTCGGAACTCCTGAAAACGGAGCATCTCCATGGGAATTGAGAGATGCCCTGTCCCGTTCCCGCTCGTTGGACAATCCATCAATTCGCGCATGTGTTCCCCCGGATACACAGGGGGGACCCTTTTCTACCTACTGATTCCTGCTTGTCTGCCTCTCTCGCAAGCATCCCCTGCGCGTCAAAAAAAAGCCGCGGTCGGAACTAGATTGAACCGGCCGATCTGAGAGTAGGTGGATACGCGTTTGGCCCTGCTAGCGCTTGCTGCTAAGCCCAAGAGACACCCCCCCTGGTAAGCTCAACTCCTACGATCCCTACTGGGTAGGTAGCAATCGCCTCGCCTTGTCCAAGTCCGCGGTGTCTGGGCGATTGGGGCCGGCCAGGTGATGCGTTTCTGGGGAATACCTGTCTGCAGTGCTGGTGCTTATCGGCCATGAATGGCAAGCAGAATCTGCGCCGAGAGCAGGGGACAGCGTAGGCGCGAATGGACGGATTCCCAGTGGCAGTATGGGAGGGAGCAAAGGAATATTTTCTAGAAAATCATCTCGTCCATCGGTCCAGGCTCCTGGAGAAAGATGATTGAATCAATTCATCCGAGAAATCGCGACTGAATGCTCGTGTGGGCTATTCGAGATTTGGGTGGTGGCCATGGATTGGGACGCAGGAATATAGTGGTAGTGGTAGTTCTATGCAGCAATCCCCGGCTTCAGTCCATCGGGCTTGGAGCTGTTCTTTGAATTGGATGGGAGAGGAAGAGCGCGCGCAAGTCAACCCTTTCCCTCCCCCAAGATGCTCTAAAGCAAGAGCACCTTTGTCCTCCAGGCGCCTATCTAGTAGTTATTTCGACGTCAATTCGTCCAAACAAGTCATCGCAGTGGCTTGTCCTGCTGTTGGCTCGCTCTCCCACTGCATGTGCAATGTTCCCTCCCCCCCCTCACTCTCGGCTATCTGAAATTGGAGGAAGGGATCTGCGTCGCCTAAGACAAGTCTGGAGTACGGAGTATGCGATCGGGGTCTCGCGCAACGCCTGTACGACACTACAATAAGCGAAAAAAAAAGTATCGAAATTAAGTATTAAAAGAGCTCCTTCACGTCAGGTATAGAGCACAAAAGGGAGAAAGCAAAGTAGAACCTAATTGTTTATGCCTCGAGGCGTCGTGTCGGGGGTGATTTGGACGAGACCAGATTGGTCATGTACTGCAGGCGGAGGTATCGTGCTGCAAATCGCTTGACTGAGTCTCCAAATGTTAGCGCGGAACAATGTCTCACTCACACGCAAATGACGTGCATGACGGTATGGAGCAGATGATGGTAATATGTGGAAAAAAAAAAAAGACGGTAACAAGTAAAAATGCCAAGCTATACCTCTAGACCGGCCCATTGAAGGACCGCCTAGCGACTTTTGCGCCTGCTTCCAGAGACGAGCCGTCCAGCATGTCACCAGCAGATCCAAGTCCTTCTCGTCAAGCATCCGCAGGAGCTTCAAGCATGGCACGGCCGACGCGGCTGGCGCACTGCTCCCCGCTGCCCCGGAGCTTGGCGAGGCTGCGTCTTCCATGGCGACGATACGGCCGCTGTCGTCTTTCCAGATGACCTGGTGATGGTTCCGCCATCGATCTCCAAATCCCATCTTGGCCTTGAAGTGGCCCGCGGCCGAGCACGTCGACCAGCCCGTGAGGCCGGGAGACAGCTTGACCTCCTTGTAGCAGCGGGCATCGCTGGATTTGCCGTCTATGACGATGCGCCGGGGAGCGTAAAAGTTGACGTAGGCATCTCGGAAGAGGTAGATGTCGTCTTGGCGAGTGCGCAGCCTGCCGCCTCTGTTGTCCCCAGAGAGCCGGTATTTGACCTTTTTGACGACGTATATCAGAGAGGTGGCCTGGAGAGGAGCAGCGCTCAATTCATAGTAGACAAGCGACGGGTTGGTGGCCGAGTAGATGGATCGACCGTCCAATGCCAAAGAAAGCAGCTCGCCAATGGGCAATTGTACTCTAGGGCCGTGGTTGGACACCTCTTCATATGACGGCGGAGCGTGCTCTCGGAGCGGCATTGTGAGGTGGTGATGCCGAAGCTGGAGCTGGAGCTCTAGAGCTTGCTGCTGCTGCTGCTGTCACGACAGCTGCTGCCGCGTGAAATGCCGGCATCGAGCAAGCCCTTAAACCTGATCGCTCACTTACATCGGGCGCCCCGGCCGGGCCAAGAGCCATTATGTTTACTTTTGGCGCTCTGCATTCCTACGGAATAGGCCCTTTCAAGCCACGGCTATGACGGAACCAAAAGGCGCTGGGCGGCCAAGGCGGCTACCGGAGCAAATTTGCGACCGGCCCGATCGGGGTACGTACCGCCAGGCGAGGCGCTTAGGTGCTTGAGAGCGCGCAACGTTTATCAGGAAATGTACGAAATACGTAGAGTAAGTACCGCAAGTACCGCAGCCATCGCAGGTACATCGGGAAGTACATCTTAGCCGGTACGTACCTTCAGGGCGCCTCATGTCCCTGGGCGGGTTCAGTGGAGACGCGGTCCGGGGGCTACTGGCGGTACGTACTTTGTACTCTTTACTCTTTTTTTTTTTACTCTCTCGCCCGTCGCGTGAGCCAGACGCAGCGCCTGAAGCAGCGCCATTGCGGGCGAAAAAGCGTGCTAAAACATTACTTTCGCCAGAAGACAGCCTCCACGGGCTACCTGGTCCATCTCGCGTCTTCCTTTAATTACCTTGGCGATCTTCAATTGCAGGCGTCCGTCTTCTTGGCCGACGACCTTGCAAATCGCATCGCCAAGCGACCTCTGATCGGATAGAAGCGCTAGAAAAATGCAGCGAAGCAGCCAAGTTTGCGGGGCAGCCGAGCTAAACCGCAAATGGCGCGCGACTGCACATGGCCAATGACGTCGGTGTGGGGCCCAAGCGAGGCATATCCGCGTCCCAGTTCTCTCGCCGAAACTTGGCTGGGCGAGCGAAGGAAAATAGAAGGAGAAGGCGAACGAACAGCTGAGCTGCAGAATGACATAGCACGGGGTAAGCTGGAAACGGAAACAGAAGTGTGCTTTTTTTTTTTATTCCCTCGCCATTAACAGAGTTTTGGGCGACGCGAGGGAAGCCCGCCCGGATTAAGCGTTTACATCTACCGGCATTGCCATGGGGCCAAAAGGCGATCCCGGGACGCACCGAGGGAGGGGGGTAGCGAATTGGATCGAGAGGAAAAAAAAAAAAAACGCTGTAGACGAGAACGAAGGCAAGGAGAGCGCTGACATCAACGCTTTCACCGAGGGGAAGGGGGGAATGTAATTGGCAAAATTGATAGGGGGTTGGTGACCGCATCTCCGAGGTGGCTTCAAGATGCGCGATTTGGGCGAGGTGGGTGTCATTGCTGGCAAAGCAATGCGAGCTTTTAGTCCATGTACCTTATTTACCGGATTCTGGAGACGGAATCGACTCGTACACGAGATACGGCGGCTAGAACGAAGAGAAGCCAATCGAAAAAAAAAAAAAAAGAGCCCAAGAATTTTTATGGCTCAGGTATGTTGCCGTTCACTAAAACACAGCTAAATTCAGCCTCCGACGTCGCTGGGATGTCGCGATTTTTTTTTGGCGCCCATTGAGAACGCGCTTGATTATCTACAGATGTAATTAAATGGCCCATCATTGATTAGAACAAGGAGGGAAATTTCGACCAAAAAAAGGGCCTCAGAATGACGGCGCCGAGACAAAGGGCGTCTACGAAACAAGAAAGGCGGCCCCCGGCATGTATTGCTGTTGTCTAAACCTGTTGTATGCGTTGTATGTGATGCGGGTAAGCGCGCAATGGCGACAGAAATTTGGAACGCCGTGATGATGCGCGATTTCCTTCGTAGAATTTTCTGTCCTCGACCCGGCTGTCCCGGGATTCGACGTCTGATCTTGGGGGGGTGGTCCAGAGCTCGGTTTGGTGTTTTTTTCGCTCCCAGGCCAGGCGGCGGGTCCCCCAGAGCGAATAATGGGGGCCTCTGTTGTTCCCAGCTACTCCGGGCGCACAGGCTTTTCCTTGGCTGGATGTAGCCTAGAGGCGTATTTGGGCCAGGGATATGGGCAATAGGACGGGGAGGGGGGTTAAATCGGATATCGGCATCGGTCGACAGGTTCGGTTGCGCCGGGACCTGACCAGTCGTATCCACCGCGCAGAACCCTTTCGGCGCCGCTCTTTTGGTTAGGCCAGGCGAAGGATAACTCGGCCTTTGGGGTACGAGGCGGCTTGTACACTCCAGCAGGTAGTTACATGTTTTGCCTGCCGCGGCGAAAGGAACCTCTGGCTGGGCTGGAGCCTGCTTTACCTTATGCTCGAATCAGCCTAGTCCGGACGACAATCTGCCGTCGGTCTTCGCTGGCCGATGGGGGGCGTGTGTGTAAGTAGTACTATGGGCTGGCGCTTGGGAGTGCGGAAAATGGGATTGGGATGGATGGATGGGGACCGCGAGCCTCTTTTTGGTCCCGGTCCAGTTACTGGCGTCTCATCGAAGGAGAGAGGAAAAAAAAAAAAAGGACCACGGCAATGGGTGGACTGGGGGGGTCCAGACACTGGAATAAATATCTCTTGGAAGCCGCCCTGGTGGAGGAAATTTCTCTCCTTCTTCTTGCCCAGTTGCGACTTGTTGCGTCTTTTCAATTGCCAGTTTCGCGGCTGCTTCGAGGGCGCAATCTCTTCCAACAATGTCTGTCTTTCATCGACGCAAGGGCTCCCCCGGGGAGGAAGACGTTGAGGCCGGTGGTCGTGAAGACCACTCTGGCAGCACCGTCGCTCCTCCGGAGACTGACTCCCTCCCCGAATACGCTGCCCTGGAGCGATACATCAGCACCTATCGCGAGGGCTCCCGCAGTGGAGACGACGACAACTCCAAGAACCGCCGCGATGTCAAGTGGTGGCAGTTCTGGAAGTCATCAGGCCCCGATGTTGTCGACGATGCCGAGCCTGCCAAGAGGGTGATGCCCGAGAGCTGGCTGGACACGGATATTCGCACTGGTATTCGCATTAATGAAGTGGATGAGCGAAGAAAGTGGGCTGGCTGGAACGAGCTGAGCGCGGAGAAGGAGAATATGTTTGTCAAGTTCTTGGGTTTCTTTACTGGTCCTATTCTTTATGGTGAGCACTCCCCCCCACCCACTTACACGGGCCGCAATTGCTTCTAACACTCTTTTCCCTTCTCTAGTCATGGAAGTGGCTGCTCTGTTGGCCGTCGGTTTGGGTGACTGGATCGATTTCGGTGTCATCTGCGGTATCTTGCTTCTTAACGCTTTCGTCGCCTTCTACCAGGAGAAGTCTGCTGCCGATGTCGTCGCCTCTCTCAAGGGTGACATTGCCATGCGTTGTACCGTTGTTCGTGACGGCCAGGAGCAGAACATTCTCGCTCGTGAGCTCGTTCCCGGTGACATTGTAAGACAATAACCCCACGCTCTATTCTGCTTTCTGCAAACAACAATAAGCTAATCCGTGTTCCTTCTCATAGCTCATTGTCCAAGAAGGTGACACCGTCGCTTCTGATGTCCTCCTGATCTGCGACTACTCTCGTCCTGAGGACTTCGAGGTCTTCAAGCAGCTCCGTGCCGAAGGCAAGCTGGGAAGCAGCGATGACGAGGAGGAAGATGATGAGAAGAACCAGGAGGAGAGCGCTTTGGTCAGCCACCGTGCTACTCCCCTCGTTGCCGTTGATCAGTCTGCCATCACTGGTGAATCCCTCGCTGTCGACAAGTACCTCGGTGACGTTGCCTACTACACCACTGGTTGCAAGCGCGGAAAGGCTTATGCCATCGTCACTGCTACTGCCAAGGACTCCTTCGTCGGCAAGACTGCTGATCTCGTCCAGGGTGCCAAGGATCAGGGTCACTTCAAGGCTGTCATGAACAACATTGGTACCAGCTTGCTCGTTCTCGTCATGTTCTGGATTCTCGCTGCCTGGATTGGTGGCTTCTTCCATCACCTCAAGATCGCCGAGCCCGGTTCCCAGAACTTGCTCCACTACGCCCTTGTTCTCCTCATTGTTGGTGTCCCCGTCGGTCTTCCCGTCGTCACCACCACTACCCTGGCTGTCGGTGCTGCCTACCTCGCCAAGCAGAAGGCCATTGTCCAGAAGCTCACTGCCATTGAGTCTCTTGCTGGTGTCGACATTCTCTGCTCTGACAAGACCGGTACTCTCACTGCCAACAAGCTCTCCATCCGCGACCCCTTCGTCTGCGAAGGCCAGGATGTCAACTGGATGATGGCTGTCGCCGCTCTCGCTTCTTCCCACAACCTCAAGACCCTCGACCCCATTGACAAGGTCACCATCCTGACCCTCAAGCGCTACCCCAAGGCTCGTGAGGTCCTTCAGCAGGGCTGGATCACTGAGAAGTTCACTCCTTTCGATCCCGTCTCCAAGCGTATCACTGCTGAGTGCCGTCTCGGCAAGGACAAGTTCATCTGCGCCAAGGGTGCCCCCAAGGCCATTCTCAAGCTCGCCAACCCCCCTGAAGACCTCGCCGCCGTCTATCGTGAGAAGGATCGTGAGTTCGCTCGCCGTGGTTTCCGATCTCTTGGTGTTG
Source organism: Trichoderma brevicompactum (assembly GCA_003012085.1). Classification (NCBI taxonomy): domain Eukaryota; kingdom Fungi; phylum Ascomycota; class Sordariomycetes; order Hypocreales; family Hypocreaceae; genus Trichoderma; species Trichoderma brevicompactum. Next base: position 17,491 of record PXNZ01000668.1, read on the forward strand.
CCTACAAGAAGAACGATGAGGAGTGGGTTCTCCTTGGTCTCCTCTCCATGTTCGACCCCCCTCGTGAGGATACCGCCCAGACCATCCTTGAGGCTGCCCAGCTCGGTGTTCCCGTCAAGATGTTGACTGGTGATGCCATTGCCATTGCCAAGGAAACCTGCAAGATGCTTGCTCTCGGTACCAAGGTCTACAACTCTGAGAAGCTCATCCACGGTGGTCTCGCCGGTAGCGTCCAGCACGACTTCGTCGAGCGCGCCGATGGTTTCGCTGAGGTTTTCCCCGAGCACAAGTACCGTGTCGTCGAGATGCTCCAGCAGCGTGGTCACCTTACTGCCATGACTGGTGACGGTGTCAACGATGCTCCCTCTCTGAAGAAGGCTGACTGCGGTATCGCCGTCGAGGGTTCCACCGAGGCTGCCCAGGCTGCTGCTGATATCGTCTTCCTTGCCCCCGGTCTCAGCACCATCGTCCTGGCCATCAAGACTTCCCGACAGATCTTCCAGCGCATGAAGGCTTACGTTCAGTACCGTATCGCTCTCTGTCTCCATCTTGAGATCTACCTGACTCTGTCCATGATCATCATCAACGAGACCATCCGTGTCGACCTGATTGTCTTCCTTGCCCTCTTCGCTGATTTGGCCACCGTCGCCGTCGCCTATGACAATGCCCACTACGAGCCTCGCCCTGTCGAGTGGCAGCTGCCCAAGATCTGGGTCATCTCCGTCGTCCTCGGTGTCTTGCTTGCCCTCGGTACCTGGGTTCTCCGTGGAACCATGTACCTCCCCAACGGCGGTATCATCCAGAACTTCGGCTCCGTCCAGGAGATTCTCTTCCTCGAGGTCGCCCTCACCGAGAACTGGCTCATCTTCGTCACTCGTGGTGGCCGCACCTGGCCCTCTTGGCAGCTCGTCGGCGCCATCCTGGGTGTCGACATCATGGCTACTCTCTTCGCTCTCTTCGGTTGGCTGTCTGGTGCTCCCATGGTCGACAACCCCGTTGATCTTGCCAAGCAGCGTCACGACGGCTGGACCGACATTGTCACCGTCGTCATTGTCTGGCTGTACTCTTTCGGTGTCACCATCTTCATTGCCATCGTCTACTTCGTCCTGAACAAGATCCCATCCCTCAACGACCTTGGTCGCAAGGATCGCAAGAAGAAGGATACCATTGTCGAGAACGTCATCACTGCTCTCCAGAAGCTCGCCATTGAGCACGAGAGAGATGAGGCCACCGGCGTTGACCGATACCTCCTTGCCGATAAGGCTATTGATAACGAGGATGAGTAAATGGAGTTTTAATGTCGTGGATGTACGGCTAATGGGAAAGAGGGTCCGTGCCTACCCCTGAATAACTTAATATGGTACACGGACTACTCGCCTACGAAAGCTAATCTATATGGTGATCTGGGGAAGAGAAAGGTTGGTCGAGGGACCAAGTTACTTCGAGGAGAGCGGAGCAGTTAACATGTGCTTTGCTTGGTTATTGCCTTGCAAACATCACGTTGCTACAAGTCAGATGGAGGGAGCATAGAGAGTTCTCCAGCCGTGGATGCATTGTTAACCTTTTGATTCCCCCAGTCGCTAACTTAATTTAAAACCTAGTATAAACTTATATTTAGTTACTATAGACTTTTCATATCTCGTTAATGTGTTATGGTTTAAAAATATTTCACTTTCTGTGTCCCTCATTGCAAACTCGTGATGCTTCAAAATGTGTGTTCCTCAACTTGGAGAGCTTCCTTTTTTTTTTTTCTCGCACACAACCTTAGTAGCTTCCCACAAAATTTCTCCAAACGCCAGAGAATAAATGGCGCAGACTAAGTAAATTTTTTTTTCTACTCCAATTGTGAAACTACGGTCTACGCCACCGGAGTTCGCGAGTGGCTACTAGATCGTGCAGAAGGTTTCGGAATCTCGGCTCTAGTATGTTGGCTACTGCTAGTGTGAAGTCTTAGTGACATGAGCACCCCCCATCTTATTTACCTCACCTTGGTGAGCTAATTGTTTATGTCATGTCAAAGGTGTGTGTTTCATTTGTGTGCTAATTTTCCGTTTTTCTGAGTTGCTAAAACCGGGGGTGTAGATCACATTGGTCTATGTAAGTAGGGTCTTGTTTTGGCACCAGAAGAATTGAAATACAGGGCGAGCATCATCTGTGGGTAACTCAACCCAGCTTGGTCAAATCTACAGAGGTGCAATCTCAATTATCAAGCTTCTTTCCATTGACGTAGATCTATCAATATGAATGGCTGGATCGCTACCCCTCAGTGGCCGAGGTTAAACTGAGTTGACGTTCCATGGTCCCGCTGCTTCGGGAAGCAAGTCGCCCAGCTGAGCGCTGTCGAATGCCAGTTGGTCAGGTTAAACAACTGACCTGTCATTACGTGCTTATGGCGCAAAAATGCCCAACTACAGCTGGGTTTTCCGTGCTGGTTACGCTTTATTGGCTGGATGAACATTTTGGAGGCTGGGTGTTTCCGAGCTCGCCGGCGCCGGGTGGAATGCTTCCGGCTTGGTTGCCATTTAGGCTTGCTGCTATTCCCATTTTGGTTGTTCACAAGCTATGCAGATTGGGCTCAAGGTTACGATTTCACGGCACTCCGTAGTTGCCGTGGGCAGGCCTAGTCTGCTTGGATACGTGCGGTGAATGTCGCCAACGCCAATTGTACTACGGGCCACCAGGGGGGGTGTCTATTGGGGCCGCTGCTGTCATGTTGAGAGTGCGAGGATGGAGTGAGGCGTCCAGTAATATATGGACGTGACCGTAAGGGCATAGGCCACGAAAGGATAGCGAGAACGTGACATGTGCAGTGAAGAAGCATCTTAGTTGTGGTTTGAAGAAGAGAGTGGGTCTCACATCTTGGTGTATACACAGATCAAGAATGCCCTTGGAGGCTGTTAATGCTATTGAGAACCTATTATAAACCATATTATCCTAGTCAATGGATCTTCGGTGGGCGCCACATGTAACATAATAGAGCTTCATATCGCAATGACCTGTCTCTTGTAGGTATAACTTTTATGCCTACTACCGATTTAAATGAGATTTTACTTCTCTATTTATGTACTCTGGATATAAGGTATCGTATATTTATTTCGCCCGAGACAATTTGCCGTTCATCATTACGCTCTCGCATGGAAGGCAGCCGCCTTCTGCCCACCTAGCTTTAGATAGAAGCTTGTGTCGGCGAAGTTGTTGTCATATCCCACGAATTTCTGGTTCGTTGGGAGCTGGTTGGTCTTAAGGGCTGGCATGCTTTGAGTACCTAAATCAGACCGGTCAGATGGGGGCCTCTTGTATTATATTACGCATCATCTCGTTCATGGCTCACCTTCATTGACTTCATCAAACATGGCATTGAAGATGAAAAGAGGCTTGACGGCCATGGAGGTAAGAGCATCTGCCTGTGCGGAGTAAAATGAGCCATTGTTGCGCGGGAAGTAGTCGAATGCTGATGGGTTGGTGCCGCCATTGAGATGGTAAGCGGAGGTACCGGGGAAGATGACGGGCGCATATTGTTTGCCCAGAGATTGCAATAGCCTGGTAGACCATTCATTAGTTTGTGAAATCAGTTTGGACGTGCAAGAAGCGGCATTCATGATCGCATACTGTGAGTCTGGAACCTGGACAGAGGTGTGGAAGCCTTGATAGCCAGCGCTGCTATAGCCTCCAACAGTCCAAGGGCTGATAAAGTCTGCTGCCTTGAAAGCTTGCACAAAGCCTTTATTGCCAGTAACGTCGCCGGACCACTGCTCAGGTACGCCGAAGCCGACGTATAGACCAGCAGACTTGAGCTGGTTAGCAATGTTAACGCTATCAGCAGCGGTAACCTTGAATCCCGAGAAGCCGATACCGAAAACCATAGTCACTGGCTTGCCGTTCTGGCGGATGTACGCTGATGAGGTGGTGTAGGGCTTAATCTTGGAGTTGTAGTCATTCAGGACGGCAGTAGCAACGCTGCCCTGGGATGAATCTGCGCCAGACACGTCATACTCAACAATGAATCCGCGGCCATACTTTTCAGCCGCTGCTCGGATCTGATTCAAGATCTGGAAATCGTGATTAGATAGTTGGAATTATGATCACACAGGTTACAATACATCACGGCAACATGGACTTACAGTTATAAAAGATTGATCGCCAATAGATTGTATAAATCTCTGTACAATGACGCCATCGATGCCGTACTGCTGCATCCACTTGAAATGCAAGTCGATAACACCATCGCAAGTGCTATCGTAGAACTGGGCTGGCTGGCCGTTTGGCAGCGTGAGGCCAGTGTTGAAAAGGCAGTTGGCTGGGTACTGGCTCACATCCGGAATAAAGTCAATCTCAACTACAGTGATGTCAATAGTATTAGCTCTGAGCATAGGAATCAGCTTGAACGGGATCATCTTGTCCCGCAAGAGGGAGGATTTCCTTACTGTTATTTGGTCCTGGAGTATTGCCGTCGGCAGACCAGTGGTTGTTCACCCCAGGCCCTGGTTTACGGAACCAACCTTGGTAGCCGTAGAGCCACTTGCCCTGAAGTGTAGAGGCATCGATGGCAGCGGCTCTCACAGGGTGCGTGTGTGAATTATGCGACGCAGCTGATGCCGCAGTGGCATAGAGGAGCCACGACAGTGAGGTCTTCATGGCGAAGGGCGGCGCGGGGACGAAGCTAAGCGGATCGTGAATAGGCAGGGCTATTTGGAAGCAAATCCTGGCCCGAACCTTCTTGTCCACTACAATGTAAATCTATGGACTAGCGTATAACTTGTATTGCAGAGGAAGGATTGGTCCTGTAGAGAATAGGGAGGTTGGCTACGAAGAGCCTTGTGATACTACCAAAGAAGAATACTGCAGCAGCCTATAAATAATACCCAAAGCCAGCTGTTGTTTCGAAAGAGGTAAGCATACCCTAGCATTGTATCTAACAGTTCAGTAATTTCAATCCCCTTTTTTTATATAATTGTGTTAATAATGGGGTCTATGGTGATCTTAGCGGGAAGATTGTAAGTCCGATCGTAAGATGACATTGCCAAGCGGTGTTGACAAGTTGGGCTCTGATTGCCTCTTCTTTCAGTCCCACCATGGCTCTAGATTTACCACTTAGGCACAAACAGGCAGCTCGAATGCTGATCTTATCCTAATTGCTTCTGCCAACTGTTCAGGCCGTGCAGATGCATGACCAAAATGTCAATTGCACCTTCAGTTAAGTCTAATTGACTATTATCCGTAGGCTCTTGTCCTTAAACTCCGAGTATATGAAGCATACTCCGTATAAAGACACACGAAGTAACATTACATGGCAGGAAGGACCAATAAACCACAGGTTTGACAATCCAGATGCGATCTGTGTAATGCACGTTCAGGCACAGAACATGGAAACGGCCCGAACTGAGGAGGCTAAGACTAGGGGTGGCCTGTGTGTGCTACGTTTTATGCAGCGGCTGTCGCTACCGGACATCCTGCGAATTATGGGTAGCAATCCGTATGTGATATGCCGGTTATTTAGTATAGCGTAGTTTATTATACTCCGTAGAACGGGATAAATCGTATGGTCCGGTGGCGTTCCAATGATATGACAGGCTGGGCCTCAATATTAGGATCATAATAGACGAATAGGCATTATATTGCTTTCAATAGCATCTACTTTCGATATTCGTCACCTGCGCTGGCTGCATTGCGTCCTCGCAGTCTTACGAGAACAATCGCCTTTTACTAAAACTAATGAGCAAATATTCTGATTGGCTAACGGGCTATCGAATATGCGGCGATGCCATCCAAACTCTGTCCCGTCGGTTTATTGGTAGTATTCCCATCTTCTTCCTATGCTTAGAACCCCCCACGTACTGCCTTATACATTTCAAACTTTCGTACTGCTGTGCCTGATATTTTGTAACCCTTTATATGAATTAGGCTCGGTTTCAGGATTGCGTCGACTGAAGACGGCAACGAATGAAATGGATGCACACCTTGGAGTTTACATCCTACTAAGCGCTGAGTATTGAGTGTTTCATGTACGAAGTAATGGCAGTAGAATGTGCACCCAGTTTCATTTGAACTGCTTACTATGAGCGGTGTGCAAACTAACATCCGCACAATTTTCATACTCTGAAACATCCTACCATAACGCAAGACGACGACCAATTATTCGGCGGTGGCTGCTACCACGAGGGAACGCGCGCCATTCTCGTAAGATAAATTCAGATTGCTATTATAGACGAGAGTAGTAGCACATCTAATAAGTGATTCAAGTATCTGCGTATGACCCTCTGGAACTAGCTGAGTAATTCCGTACTAACACCGCTGTAGCTAAGATATGATGGGGCCCTGCTTACATCTTCACAATTGCTTTTCTTCTTACAAAGGGGAAAAGCTGTCATTAGCGTGACAGCTTAGAAAAACAAGGTTTCAATGTTCGCTCATCTGACGCCAATTGATCTATCCCTAGCGCCTAATAAATGAGGCTTGGATATTCGATGATGAGTGCTTTATGTCATTATGATAGAGAAATAATGCAGGTGGGTGTTTAAAGGAGACGATAAATGCGGCCGGATGGCTCTTTAATTTCAGCAAAGTTTGTGTTTGATAAACAATCGCAGAGTACTCCACGAAACTTCAACAATAGAGTCTCTTACAATGTCAACTTCTAACCCACCCTCATTCTTCGTCTCCCTCCCAGCTGCCTCTCTCAGCTCCTCTACCGACTTTTATAAATCCCTCTCTTTCACCCCCCTGCCTGATTTCTCCGACTCCGACACCACCGCACTCCGCTTACCATTCTCGTCTAATGCTAACATCTGCCTCATGCTGCATTCTACATCTCGGTTCGGGGAATTCATCCGTCGTGGTTCAGAAATTGTACATGCAAAGGAGGTCACTGGCGCGATATATACCCTGGGAGTGGCCAGCAGGGAAGATGTAGATGGGCTGTTAGATAAGGCTGAAAAGGCGGGTGGCAAGAGGGACCCATTCGTAATGAAAGAATATGGGAAATCTATGGGCATCTATACGAGGAGTTTCGAGGATTTGGATGGACACATTTGGGAAGCTACAACGATGCTGGATGAAAAAGAAAAAGATGGAGCATAATCCCAAACTCCTTCCATAACTGCCTTGGGCATGGATATTGAAGCATCGGTTTGTTCATGATGGGTTACAAGTAACAGCAAACACTGAGTTTGGACTTTATATCTTTTATCGTCTCCATCTGCCCAAGTCTACAAAGTCACTTGGCCTCCAGTATTGAGTTTGTTATTATATTTCGCTTCGTCTGAAACCAAAACAGCATACAATCGCTGTATAACGCTTTTTAAAAGATATTTTAACCTTAAAGTACCCCATCCACTTGTGGATCATCGCGCCACTGTAGTAATCTCGAAATTGGCGGGATGCAAGAGAACAGGATACCCTTCTTCGCAAATCTTTGTGGCATATTGCGCCACAGTCTTTCTGCAGTTATCATTATATCCAATACCCCTTTGCGCCAGCCATCTGGTAGCTCCAAATACCTCTGTTCAACATGTACGCACTTCAGATTTGGGAAGAGTCCAGAGGCATTATTCGACAACCACACCAAATCCCAGACGATATTAGGGTGATGCGACAAAATGACCAGCTTCTTGAGGGAAGACGGCAGCAACCTTTCATGTAGATGGAACTCTGAGAAAGGATAGTCCACGGGATATTTGAACCGACCTACATCGTTCTCCCATTGGCAGAGCGTTGATTGCGTGTCCTTGTAACCTAGATGAGGGGGTTTGAAAAGTAGCTGATACCCCACATAATGCACTCCTGCTGGGTATGCTGCTGATCTGGGAACCAGAAGTTTATCATCAATGATTAGTGTTTCCAAGGCTCTGAACCCTCCAAACTCCGTTATCATATCGCCTCTTGTAGGGGGAGGCATGTCAGCGATTTGTGGGTAGTCCAAGTATAGCCAACTTAGCGTGTCACGCCTTAACCATAAGAGCCGAAAAATATCAAAAGGTGACATCAAACGTTGACTTGGATTCTCTAGCAAGTAAGACAGAAAGAATGAGCGGAGGTTTGTGGCTTGCGTCATGAGTGCCTCAAGGCTGCCGTAATCAAGAATGCATAGATCCAAGTACACTTCGGTCAGGTTATCCATATTCAAGGGCAAAGGCATCAAGCTTGAGAGATCGAATCCTCGTAATACCCGAAGTCGCGGTGCCGCTTTAAGAATACCAGCAATATTACCCAGAGATCCTCTCAACGTATCAGAATGCGAAGCGAGCCTCTCCGAGTAGTTCAGTTCCACCAATCGAGGCAGAGAGTATGGCGCATCTTTAGGATAGATCGTATTCTCTGTAACAACCAGAAGGCGTTCGGCATTGTGGATTCGTCGGATGATAGCGTCACAAAACGCTTCTACCCAAAAACATTGCCATATGGGATCGGAATAATCACGACTGGTTGGCAACTGTGGCCTTGTGGTGCTTGGGGTCAGAGTCTCCAAATAGCGTTTGAGAAGAGCAATTTCATCTGGCTGTGGCGTCCATTTCTTGAACTCATCGATGCTCACGTTTTCTTTGGAGCTATCGAGATGCATCTCCCTTACTGCCCTGGCTAGATCGGGTCGCTGAATAATTGTTCGGAAAAGGGAGATCGATCGGCCCCAAGAAGGAGGCACTAAGCGATGATACAGAATAGGCTGCGCAATGTCTCGGAGTTTTCTGCAAGTTTGTGACAGGCAGGAGAGCGCTGCGGTGTTTTCTCTACTTTGGGAGGTGGTCTACCACGCCCAACTGGTGAAAAAATGAGGCGAGTTTGCTCGGTCTGGATCTGGTTCGCTGATCCCATAGTCGGGTGTGCGGCAGTGGCTGCAAAGCTCGCTGGCGATGCAGGCAATGGCTTCTGGAGGAAGCTCGGTGAATATCATGGTAATTGGTTGGAAGTGTTGCCGGCAACGGCTGTACCAGCGAGAAAAGGATAAAGATGGCCAAGATAGGCAGGGTATATCGGCTGGTGATATTTGTATCTGTATTTGCTGGTTAGGTACAAATGTTGTCTAACCGCTGAAGCGCTGCCGAGAGGTGGTGTCGATGATGATTAACTCATACATATGGAATAGGAGGATGAGGGTGGAGGAAGAAAATAGATATCGTAAAAAATTTGGGTCTCTGTTTTGTCGTCCTAGACTTTATCGGAGGGTTTAGTAGTCACCAGTGATATCTGCTTCAAGGCAGGTACGATATATCGGCCAGCTTGTGAATCGAGCCTTGCTGGGGGCCGATGATTCTCCTCCTAGCCGCTTAGAAGACAAGGGCTATGATGGAGCCTGTACTCATTGTGGAATACCCAACCGTATAGTCCGCCCAACCAGAAGATATGATACCCATTATCCCTCATCCTGGATACTCATTACGTTATTTTGCATCGGCATTTCCTGCCTCATCGCGCAGAACAAGAGATCGCGGATCTGACCCCGCATGCAGGATTTTGGACAAGGTTACACTCGGGGAGCAATGGCGCGAAATTACCGATGGCATTGTCGAAAATTTGTAGTGAACAATTAGTGCGGCCATGTTCCGAAAACTATAAGTGACTTTGACCATAAGCTGTTGAAACAATTGGGTTGTCTCTCAAGGTTGTTCTACATGGCGATCACGATGGTTCTCAACATATTGTTTGCGTCTTTGCTTGGCCTTGAGTTGTCTATTGGCGTTCAAGCTGGTGCAACGGAAGCGGCTATAAGTTGGCACAAATTCGTCAGATCCCCTGCCTCCTACACTGTAAAGCCAGTCGGAATTATATCTGATGGCACAGTTGGTAATGTTTATAATGCCAACGGTTTGGTTGACGGTGATGGTCCGACCGTTCTGAGTCGCAACAATGTAGACGATCTATTGCCGACAGTGGTGGTGGATTTTGGGCAAAATGTGGTAGGGGTTCTGAGTCTTGAATTCAGCGGATCACAAAATACGTCCACAGGGCTTCCAGGTTTGAGGTTGGCCTTCTCTGAAACGATGGAGTATCTGAAAGATCGGAGCGACTTTACGCGGTCCGACAATGCTAGCGGAGTATGTTAGAGAGATTACATATTTCTGTTGGGTTGAGTTAACATGAATTTCTTGATTATAACAGAATGAGAAATTGACCAACGGAACAGACCAGGTAAGAGGCATAAGTCTGGGGCCACTGCAGTTGGTATCGGGAAATGACAGAAGGCGCTGATATTAATACCCTGAAACTATAGGTAGCTGTCAAGAACAATATTTACACCTGGACAGATTTGCACGGGTGTGAAGCCGACAAGAAGGTGTGCTCAGATGGACTCCATGGCTTCCGCTATGTGAAAATTTGGCTTGAAGCCCTAGCATCAGACGCTCCATACACATCATCACTGGGATCTGTTTCCATCTCAGGTCTAAGCCTCGAATGGTCTGCATATTTGGGGACGCCAGATACCTTCACTGGGTGGTTCGAATGTTCAGATGAGGAGTTTACGCAGTGGTGGTATGACGGAGTATATACCGTGGATATGGGAACAGATGTGTTCCTTGCAAACGAGACAGAGCCTAGAGGCGCTTCCAGTCCGACCTTGGAGGGCAAACAAGTTCTCTTTGATGGAGCTAAGCGAGACAGAGATCCGTATGTTGGAGATTTAGCTGTTGCGGCTTTGACTTCATATTTGTCTCATGATTTTGCAGAGCCGACGCGAAATGTGTTAGAAGACTTAGCGTTGCATCAGCGTGCTGATGGATGGATCCCCCCTGCGAGCATGTAAGTCCCCTTTGAGAACTCTTTCAACTGGAATATATTTGCTAAATATTAAAAATAGAAATGATTACACTCTTCCTCTATTTGACTATCCTCTCTGGTGGGTTGTCTGTAGTGTCGACTTCGTGATGTACACCGGCAATGTCTCATACGCAAAGACTTACTGGAGTACGCTTGTCAGCGTTCTTGATGATTACTACCCTTCTCATATAGATAATGCAACTGGGCTTCTGAACAAGAATGCTGAGATGGGCTACGGCGACTACGCTTTTTTGCCTCGGTCGGGGCCTGTCACTTACTACAATGCTCTATATGCGCATGCTTTATCATATACCTCGCAACTGGCTACGAGTCTTGGCTATAGTGAAGATGCAGATAGATGGTCTTCCAGAGCAGCTGCTGTTGGAGTTGCACTTCTGAACCACAATTTTGACAAGACTGTTGGTGCGTTTTATGATGGTGGGCCGTGTCCTGGAGGGACCGCGGGCACACTATGTGATGTCCATGCTCAAGATGGAAATGCTATTGCTATCCTCGCGGGAGTGACGGATGACGAGACTTCGGCTGAGATACTGGATTATTGGCAAAATGCGACTTCTCAAGCATATGGAAACGCATTCTATGATAGCAGCGTATTGAGTCCTGGAGATCGGTTTGACGGCCGTGTCTATGCTTTCATATCTTATTTTGAGATTGCGGCTCGCTTTGCCACCCCTGGCAAAGCAACATCGGCTTTTGATGAGATTCGAAGACTGTATGGATGGATGGCTGGCCATGATCCCCAGGTCACAATGTGGGAGGGCATTGGGCCGAACGGGACTGCTTATGAGGGAGCTTTTACGTCTATGGCGCACGGTTGGTCAACAGGAATAGTCCCCTTGTTGACCGGTTATGTACTTGGGGTGAAGCCGCTGACACCTGGTTTTGAGACGTGGGAGATCCGCCCCGTAGTGGACGGAGGAGACCTGACGTGGGCAAAAGGAGAAGTACCAACACCACAAGGGAAGATTGGCGTCTCATGGAAGAGAAAGGGTGCTCCATCTGGGCCAAAGCTGGTTCTTGAGATTGAGGCACCGGAAGAATCTCATGGGGTGGTTTGCGTTCCAACTTTTGGGTTGGACAACCCCAAGATCAAACTCGACGGCAAGGCTGTAACTTTATCTCCGAACGAACCTACGGGATGCGCAAGCGTAACTGTTGCTGGGGGAAAGCGCGTGTTTACGGTTGAGTCATAACAAGATACGGTATTCTGTATACTATCTATCTCTCCTCCTATTGCTCAGGTCATTTCTTCGGGGAGCATTGTGCTGTTGGCATAGCGAGATGCATTATTTATGTACAAGGTAAAGCAGATCTAAATGTCAGTGATTGATCTATTAAGGAAATCGTCTCACTATGTTTACTATTATGATTGTGAGGTTCATTATGACGAGGGGGTATCCCCCCTTTCATTTTGGGCTTCTTCTGTTTCCTCATGTTCGTCATCAATTAATGTGCTTCCTGGAGGCGGGAAATTGGAAAATAGCAGCACTGCCATTCCAATTACAGCAATCGCCTAGTGTATCAATCCTCGTTAGTCTCACCCTGTTCTGAAATTCAATCTTCATCTGAGAAGACTTACTGCATTGCAGAAAAATGTTGCATACGCCTTTCCAACTCCTGCAAGACTCGAAAAGATAAACCCAAATAGGCCTTGTGTTGTCAGTCGAGCGATATTCTCCACGAGTGTCACAGCGTTCAGGGCATCCGCACGATGCGACTCTGGACACATATCCGTGATGACGCCTTTAGCTGCTGGTGCAGATCCCGAGCCGAAAGGGAGGAGGAAGGCAGCTGCAAAGCATTTATTAATACCACAATAGACCCTCTAATTGATCAAGAGCTTACCAAGATAAATATGCCATTTCTTGGTAGCAAACGCGACAACGGTCGTGAGCGCGCCGTCAACGACGAGGCTCCATCGTAGGAAAATGAGATCAAAGAGGCCTATTTCGCGATGGTGAGCTGGAGAAACTGGCTTTGTTGGCTCAATATCCGTCTGCTCGCCGGCCGCTGCGTCGAATTCGCCAGGCTCGGTGGGCAGCTGGTCATCCACTGTTGATATTGATGAATCGTCGGTGTCTTCAGGCGCTGGACTAGGTGTACCTTTCACTAGGTAGCGACCGAAGCTAATGATACGTGGGAAAATGAGGATGAGGAATATGCTTCGCATGAAAGCGAATTCCGACATGAGCCACCCGTTGTCGCCTTGATCAAAGTCGAAGGCTGCAGTCGCATACATCTGGATTAGTAGAGGGGCATAGTCTGTTGCAAGCTGGAGACGCTCAAGTTAGTCTTAAATCGAGGATACAAGCTGAGGGGCTTTGCTATACATACCACTCCGAGGAAGATACCAGCGCAAAGAATGATAACACCATAGTGCTTCTTAATATTGCCATTAGATAAGCGCACGCGCTGCGGTGCTAGAATCTTGAGCGGGGCGAAGAAGCCTGCAACACCCTGCTGGCCAGGTTTCTTCTTGTTGCTCATGGATTCTGGAGAGATATATGGGAGAGCTATGCGTATATACACACACGAGATGAGAAAGGTGACGAAGGCGACATCAAAGGGGGCGCGAATGTCGATTGCATCACCAATCATTCCGCCAGCTATGAGGGTAACCAGTCAGCCGGCAGATTAGCCTTGCGATAGGATCAAAGCATACATACCCAAATATCCGATACTTTGTCCGAGCATGATGCTTCCTTGCAGCTTTCCAAAGACGACTGTGCGTCGAGACGGCTCAACGAGTTCACTGGCAATGATATTGGTGATGAGAATGTACCCCGCTGGTCCGCCAATTATAGTGATTAGTTGAGTGCCCTGGATAATTAACATGCCTGTTCGTTTGCCGGCGATAACTCCGAGAATCTGCATAAGGACTCGGAGGCCGGGCACAAAGGTCTGGACCATGAGAGCGGCACGAGGGCCAATCTTTTTAACTGTCCAACCTGCAACAAAGAGGTTAAGAGTCCCTAGATGTCACACGCGCAACTCGTTAAAACCATTTATGAATATAGTGAACCAAAGGTAGCATGAGCTAGCGATGATAGTATGAACAACTTACCACACAGCGTTGTGCTCATTCCCAAAATACTGAATTGAGCGGCAGTCCCTGCTGCAATTTCGTCGCGACTGCATCGCTGGCCGGGACCTTCAAATGGAGGGTGGTGGTCGTAGTATTCATCGCAAACCATGAGATGAAAGACATACATGAGCCAATTTGGATGTTAGCTGTGACGGTCTTACGAAGGCATTGGATAATATGATATCACGGCTGCGAACTGAGAAGTGAAATACTCACGGAACTTGAGTGTAGCTAAAGGCAACGCAGATTAGAAATCCGGCCGCCAGGATGCGATTCTCAACATTGGTGAAGATGCTGCGGATTGAAGATCGAAAGCTCTTCTGTTCGACTGTATTCGAGGCCTTGCGGCCAGGAAGCAGCGGTGTGGTCTCATCCGTCGCCATTCTGGACCAGCAGTGCCGTCTGAGCTAGATTTGTACGACGCTGCCTGTCGCGTGCGCCGGCTGAGCTGAAATGGCGGGTTGAGAAAACAACGTCTTCGTGCAGTTCAGATAGCTCCAGCCAAGAGCGTTGGTGGATCACTGATTTCTCAGAAGGCGAATAGAGGCCTCTGATTGCGCGAGTCCCCGCCGAATCCGGAGCCGAGCGCTTGAAGAGGCAGCTTTTTCGGTAGATTGTGGGCCGTTGGCAGGGGGAGTTCATCAGCGATTACTCATAGATAATCATCGGATGAACAGCGCGAGATCTCCTCTGTTGAAATTAATGTCATGTCTTCTTAGTCATGGTGGCTGTGTATATTGAGCATTCTCCTTAGGGCTGACTTCCTAGGCAATGTTTAGTATGGGATTTCAGGTGGAGATATCCTCCCAAAAACAAACTTTCTGTGAGGAATCTGAACCTCAACTGCACCTAAACCACAGCCCCAATATATGCATTACTTTGCATCTCGTTGGCAACTTTAGCAAATGTGAATAAGGATAATCTGCATATTTGTACTTGACACAAATATTCACTCAACTGTGGCTAGCGGTGCGTACCTTCAGACGAGAAGACTTTTCACTGGCAACAGAATACTTCGATGTAACGTCAAGGCGATTGCTATTTTGATGGCCGCTAACTACATGGTCAACAACATCTACTATACGCAGCGTCTACTTCTAGTAAAACGTCAACAATACCGCTTGCGAATATCGCACCTGAACGGAAATCTCCCCTCTATCTAGGCGAATTACACTTTCGTACTGTCTCGCCACTCTCACCGGCTCTCCCTCTGCCATGTCATAATCGTAACTTAGGCCAGCGACCGTGATGTTGGTTTCTGCTAGTGCGCCTGGAGCGGTCATTAGCTCGACGGTGGCATATTTAATTCCACGTTGATCAGTGCTAAGAGCAAACGTCGTACTTGGCGCCTTTGGGCTGTCAGCTTGATCACTGCTTGGAGGGTTCCACTCATGGAGGTTTAACAAGACGACTCGTGCCAACCGTCCATTTTCATATGCCGCGTATGCGGAGTAAAAGTCACTATTTAGATCTATGTTATTAATTCTTGTTATTGGATGGCTTCCGATGAATTTCGAGACCATAACATGGCCGTAGTATGGAGGGTTGGTCGATGGACCTGTGCCATTTTGAGAAATGGGCATCCAAGCACCATAGCGGTAGGCGGTTCCTTGATGCATATGCATGCGGTTTACTCCCTACCAGGCTCAATTAGAATTACTGCAACGGAAATTAGGATTATTGTGACCTACGAAAGACGCATAGTAGAGCTCGTAGTCGAGGATAAACAAGGCAGAGCCAAATACATTGGAAACTCCAAATGCCCCTTGTCCGGAAACGCTGTTCGTCTCACCGAGGGTATAAATCCGGCCCGCGTTGTGGTTTAGGTCGCAAAGCGACCGGTGAACAGTTCCATTTATTACCACGCTTGTGTGATTCATGAGTGTCCCTGTCCTCTTGTCAGATGAAGATGCCTAGTTAAATCGCACATCGTTCAATAAGCCTACCTTGCAGAGATGGGTTTTGGGCTGTTGAGGAAATGTATCTGAGCCGTGGAATTAGCAATCAAATTCCCGCCAAATTTAGAATAGCTGTCACTCACCCATGCTGGGATACCTCCGAGATCCATCCATCTCGGTTGTAATTGAATGTGCTGTTCCATATAGTCCAGGGAGGAAAGAATGAGTAAGGTGTGGTAATGTTGTAGCAACAAGTCGATGGTGCATAAAAACGAAGGGATTTGGACGGGGTCTGAATGTTCTGTGCACGGTAAACCCATTCGTCGACCCAGTCTTGCTGTGTCCATGTTGGGGGCCGGAATCCGGATAAGGCCCCGTAATCATTCTCATTGCCTATTTCGAACAAGTGAAGCCGATCAGGGGGGATTTGTAGCAAAGATTGTGCTACCTCCCCTCTGAGATTGTCAAGGAAAGTTGAATCATTTTTGTAGAAGTTCAACCCAAAAATATATTTCGTTCCTTGAATGGCGGTAAAAGCCTCCCAAAAGGTTGGGCCAATAGAGGTATTGCGTGGCTGATCAGAATTATATGAAGGGTCCCAGAGATTGATGATTTGCTCTTTCTGATCCGGGAAATATGTGACATGGTCCCTCATATATTTTGTTAGCAGAAGCTACCCGCCACAGGAAGACTTCCTTACTGTGTGTTTCCTCCTACGCGAATAATTTGAGGCACATTTCCGTTAAAAGCTCTTAGGTTTGCCAAGAGATTGTTACTGAATCTGTTTGGATGGGATTTATTTCCTGCGAGGCGTGATAAGCTTTCCCCAGTATCCACCCAGAACTCAGCTGTATCCTACCTTGAAAGTCAACTAAAAAGGCAAACTCAATGGAAAAAGACTGAAAGTCAAGAGATACCGGGGGGCTAGATGACGCTGGTGGTGATTTGGCGACACTCAAATGGACTGTTTCGCCTGCAGCTAGAGCCAAAAGAGTCACGCCTGACAAGGTCGCTAAAGTTCGAACCATATTGTAGTTATCAGAGTATCCTAGCACGTCCATCTGAACTTGAAATGTTTCACTATCACATTCAATTGCTATATCTTGCTAGTAAACTTCCAGACACTTATATTGAGTTGAAGATTATCTTGCCGGTGCACGATATGTTGCTTTTCGCGGAGAGGGTCAAGTCGACATCATTTGGACTTCAATGTCTTCCCATTGACTACAAATCCACAAAATGGGAATCAAATTAGCCTAAAGTCGCTTTCCAATTCAAGAAACTTGCTTATTACTATTTTGGCTGGGTCTCATGTTGAATCCACGTAAGGTTACATCCCGACGGATCGGATTAGAAAGATCTAGGATGCCCAAATGTAAGGGTCAACCGATCCAGGCTCTCAAATCGGCAGTACCTCTGGCAGCAGCATCTCACGGTTAATTTCCCCCTTCAGAGCTTAGAGATTTCAGGTATATGAGCCAATTGGTTTTTATAGCCTGTATAATACCTACCCACTGATCATCGCATGAGTGGGATATACGAAGTCAAAGGTATACGTAATCGGAAAAGCAGGGATACAAAAGAAATAGAGCCGATGCCGTATGCTGCTGGAAGGCGACTACATATCTTGGCAGAAATGAGGGCAATAGTAATTGCTGCTCATATTGCGCTGCCAGCGTATTATGGTTTGCAAATGTAAACACCTAGTGCGGGCCAAATAGGATCCTCACTCTCTATTAAGCGGCGCCTTCTATCTCACAGCATTAACAAATCTGTAACCGCCACTCCGTACCATCGGTTTATTTAGCAAAGAATTCGACCTCGCCCCTATGGGGATAGAAATTGCCATACCCCTCCCCTAGCGAAAGTACGGTCTGCAAACCGCCTTCGCCACAGCCCACCCTTCATCAAACGCCGCGACAAGCTCATCTGGCAGCGGCCCCTTTTCCAAGCTCGTCAAATTCTCCCTTAGCTGTTGGGCACTGCTTGCTCCAATGATAACGGCATCACCATGTTCCTTCTTCATTAGACTGTGGTGAAGAGACCACCTTAGGGCTGCCTCTGCGGTGCTAATCCCAAGCTTGGCAGCCACTGGCCTTACAGCATCCAAGGCCTTGAAGTAGGTCTCGTTCCAGTATCTCTGTCGGTAATTAACACCTTGCGCTCGCGAAGGGTCAAAGCGGCTGCCTTCCTCATGCTCTGAAAAGTCGAGCTTGTATTTGTCTGTGAGTATACCTCCTGCTAAGGGGTTATACTGGTAAAATGCGATTCCATAGTATCGAAGACATGGGAATAACTCTGGCTCTACCGCTCGATGGAGGCCGTTATACACGCCTTGGTAGACATCTGGTTTCTTCCATCCATTGCGGATGCAGATTTCACAGATCTGCGCGGTTTCCCAGGCGGAGTAATTGCTGATACCGAATCGCTTGAAGTAGCCCTCTTCGTACAGCTTGTTGACTTCACGTAGAGTATCTTCGTACGGCGTGTTATGGTCAGGCGCATGTAAGTACCACATATCAACCTATTACCACTAAGTTAATAAATTACGCGCCTGAAAAAAAAAAAAAGATTCTGCAGTATATGTGCGTGTCGAAAGCTCCTTTCTAGCTCACCTTTTCAGCCCCGAGAGCTTTTAAGCTAGCCAAGAGGCCATCTCGAACACCTGCAGGTGTATGACTGTATTCCTCATTAGTCGGTGACAGTTTAGTATCCATTACAATCCCTCTCTTTTGCCAATCCAGTTGGCCAAGGAATTTTTCAGAACTGCCCCCACCATACACTCGGGCCGTATCGACCTCTGAGTGGCCGAATTGTTGAAACACATCCAAGATTTCCGTGCATTCCTCCAGGGTATGAACTCGGGCTTGATTAGAGCCTGGAAAGTCGCGATTAGTTCATGGGACAAAGAACATCTTACTGAGCTGGATATGGCCAACCTTTCTCTCCAAGCGTCATAGCCCCAAACACCACCTTTAGTGCTGAATTAGGTTGTGAACCCATAGTTAACAAAATTGTTTATTCCCAAGTCTCCGGTCAAGGGATGAGAGTTATGCAGAAGGTCAATCTGACAAATCTATCCTCGAGGATGAAGCACTTATGTCGCGATCTTTTTTTTTTTTTAGAAAAGAAAAATGAATGGATAATTAATTGTTATGATCGTGATACACCGCGGCTAAATAGAAGAAATTTAACCCCGCATTTAAAGATGATGCGATCTTTAGCACGATAAAGACATGGAGATAGGAGGGATATTCGGGCCTCTAGCGGTAATAAGACCATTTACAATATTTATCGATTGAGGGCGAACTAAGTCAACCGCCCTGCCCTTGCCCACCTCAGTTCTAAAACACATTGATACTGCCTATGTCTGCAACTAAGCAAGCAACTGACAAGCACTCGAAGAGCCATGTCGACGAGGTTCAATTCAGTATCTCGAGGGTTACAGATGATAACAGACTTTTCAATCCGGATTTAAATAAATGCCACAACGCTATTAACGCGCAATATATGCTCTATACTCCTATATTATTAAAATGTAATGAGTAAAAAGAGTCAATATAGTTGACTGTACAGCACAAGGGTGCAGTCACGTATATATAATACATCAATTGGTAATAACATAAAATAAGCACACTTGTAGCTTACTTCTTTAAAGGAACAGTATCTGCAAAAAGAGCTGAAGTCCATCCTGGTGGATACCTGTCCCCAATAATGGTCACCTTATCAATAGCTTTCCTGATCTCTGCATTCTCTGCATCGCTAATATCCAGCCGCAGTGCCCCCATGTTCTCATCATAGTATTTGATCCTCTTGGTGCCAGGAATCGGAATGACCATATCCCATTGCTTCAATAGCCATGCAAGAACCAGCTGCGAGCTGGTTGCTTGATGTCGGGCAGCAATCTCTTTCAAGGTGGCGACGAGCTCCAGGTTCTTGGGGAAGTTTTCGGCGGAGAATCGAGGAATATTCAGTCGGAAGTCTCCCTCCTCAAAATCCTCAGGCCCTTTAATCTGCCCAGTCAAAATCCCTCGCCCAAGGGGAGAATACGCCACAATGGCAACGCCGAGCTCTTGACAAGTCTTGAGCATGTTTGTCTCCGGCAATTCAACTTCAAGTGCAAATGGGCTGTACTCCATCTGAACGGCAGCAATGCGATGAACTGCATGAGCCCGTCTCAGGGTATCAGCTGAAACCTCTGAGAGACCTAGATGCCGAATCCAGCCCTTGCTAAAGACCAGTTAGCATATTTCATTTATATTTATCTCATAGAAGCAAGAATAAAGCGCGATAAGGACTCACTTTTTGAGCTCGACCAAACCTGCAACGGTCGTCTCGATGGGAGTGTTGGAATCAGCTCTGTGTACATAATACAAATCGATATAATCTGTTCGTAGGCGCTTCAGGCTCTCTTCGGCACACTGCCTGGCATACTCAGGGTCATTTTGAGGGGCCTTGCCTGCACCCCGATTCCCGAATTTTGTTGCAAGCACAATGTCTTTACGCTTTTCGGGATTGCGATCAAACCATTTGCCAATGAGCTCCTCGCTGTCCCCATAGACATTTGCAGTATCCCAGAATCTCTCTCCAGTTTCGTAAAGATGGTCTAGGACTTTGAGGCGCTGCTCATCAGGCTCCGTAGCTCCATAAAAAGCGCTGATACCCATTGCGCCAAAGCCAATGGCTGTGACAAGGGGTCCATCTGTTCCCAGGCGCCTAGTTGGAAGAGACATTGCGGGAGACTTTGTACTAATTGCTTTTCGCTATTATTAAGTTGATTGAGAATGCTTAAGCTGATTTGGAGTTGTCGCCGTCCAGTATATCTCCCACATGCTTATATATAAATATCATATGAGGCTGAGAAATGAATAGAACGGATTTACAGACTCAAAAATTGTTCTTTATTTCGATGGTATTTTGAAAAAGCTCCCCAGACAGTATCGGCAATAAAAGCCACGGAGTTTTGACGCGGGTGGGGATCGTTGTCCGATGCTCGCCACTGTAAAATCCGGCTCTAGCAGCGAAGTAGGGCGCCTAAAGAGGCAATTACGGCTGTTCTGAGAGGGGCTGCAATGAGCGTGATGTCACTGGATGTCAACAATAATATGGATGTTAGGAACACGGTCGATATTTCTTTCTACTGGATTTTCATATTCGAACTTATCGTACGGGGACTATTACGGGTTTAGCAGACGCTTTACTTTGATACTGAGCGATCATAACTCCACGACGAACCAATGTTATGTAAAACCGAACATCTTGGCCAAGGAGTTATCTCTGGACACCAGGAGAATTCTTCGTACATTTCATACAAAGCAGGAGCACGCAGGAAACCTTAAAACACACAGATAAATTGTTTATTAATCCATTTCATTGCGACCCAGTCAATCAACACTTGTCATTCGATGCAAGTAGAGTCTTTTCGGCGATAGTTTCAACTAAACGCCGATATAAGTAAAAAATGCCCAATTCGGGATTGCCCCACCTGGCAAACGCCATTTGTCTAAAAAGACTCTGTTCAAGACAGTAATTAATGACTATTTAATGTCTAGCGACCTGCTACTATTTCCGAGCATTATAAATTCAGCCTTCTTTTCAGAGTCTTTTGTCGCAAGGTCTCATTTCTCAGGGTTAGGACACATGGATCTCAGTTGAGAATTATTAATGTAATGATCAAACGATAGCAGGCAATTGCAAGGCTGCTAGCATTATATAAATGGGGTTCACTCTGTAAATTAGAGCCAGACAATCATATGGCTATGAATAGGTTCATTTATTGCTCTATTCAAACCTCGTATAAACGATATTTGCAATTTGGGCACGTACGATTTATCTCTTTTGAGGCTCGCAAAATGACACACGAAGTTCCCAAAGTTGTCCACCAGTGGAATGTTACCAAGGGTGACGGGTTTGACTCTCTAAAATATTCCGAACAGCCACTTCCCGAACTAGGCGATAGCCAGGTGTTGGTTAAATGTAAGCTTACCGAGGATAATGTGAATACGTCGTTGTTCTAAAAAAAGGTTCAGTGGAAGCAGCATCTCTCAATGTGGGTAATGCACGTTAATAGTTCTGTAGTACCATCGCTAATAAGTGCGCTTGCCATCAAGTATCGTGATCTCATGATAGCCCAAGGAAAGTCTATCCATCAACTGACTCCCAACGTGATCCCAGGCTCCGATGGAGCCGGAACCGTTATTGCAATTGGGAAGCACGTTCGTCGCTTCGCACCAGGCGACAGAGTTGTCACGTCGTACTTTCAAGATTACGCGGGCGGACCTGTCCATCCCACAGCATACGCCTCGGCGCTTGGAGGGGCATTGGATGGTACGCTTCGCACTTATGGAGCCTTCAATGAGCAAGGATTGGTGCGAGTTCCATCAAACCTGAGTTCTCTTGAGGCCGCGACGCTGAGCTGTGCTGGGGTGACTGCTTGGAGTGCTCTATTCGGGCTTTCCGATTACAGGTTGAATGCTGGTCAATGGGTGTTGACGCAAGGTACTGGAGGCGTCAGTGTATTTGCGCTGCAGTTTGCCAAGGCGGTCGGCGCAAGAGTCATTGCAACTACGGGTTCCAGCGACAAAGTCAAATTTCTGAAAGATCTTGGTGCTGACCACGTTTTAAATTATAAAGAGGACCTTGAATGGGGTGCGACCGCCAAAAAGCTGACCGGGGGCATTGGAGTCCATCACGTTGTCGAGGTTTCCGGACCAGTGTCTATGGCACAGAGCCTGAAGGCCATCAAGATTGATGGTGTCATCGATATCATCGGCTATCTAGGTGGTTCTACCGGGGACCAGCCTGGCTTCTCAGACAGTTTCAAGTACAGATGCATAGTGCGGCCCATTGGTGTAGGACCCAGAATCTTGCTGGAAGACCTGTGCCGCGCCATCGAAGCCAACCCAGAGAAGCTTCGGCCAGTTATTGACCCCAAGGTCTTTCGCCTAGATCAACTCCGTGAAGCATGTGAATACCAGTGGTCTGGACAGCATAAGGGAAAGGTTTGTATTGAGATTTCTTAACAGGATGAGCATGAGAAGATGGCATAGTATCTGGACAACCTAGCGACGATCGTGAAGAAGAAGAAGAAGCTACCAATGGGTTACGTGTACATTTATTGTGTGGAGGGGTAGTGCGCATACAGAGCACATATGGACATTGATGTATTTACCTACACAAGGCAACGAGATGTGGTAACAAACTGGGCATCTCACATATATGGAGCAGCAATGCAATATCCACGACAAAAATCGAGCAAAGTGTATGCAATTTAACTGTCTGCTATGCGATGACTCTGGACTACATGCGCTGCATTGATTACCAATTTCGCCGTTTTCAGGTATACCAAACTTGCGTCATGATGCCAAGCTGGATCCATCAACCCCGCGCTGACTCCGTGACCCCTCTTGTCCCTACTTGTGTTCCCAGCGGGCCTCAATAGACGAAGAGAGCAAGATGGGCTTCATGTTTGTAAAGTTGGGCACATCCTCGAAGACAGGCTTCGATTCAGCTGCTGTGAGTACGTTTGCCGCATCCTCGGCTTTTCCCCAGGTCAACAAAACCCCTCCATAGTACGGCGCATCAGGGGTGAACTTG
The DNA here is from genome assembly GCA_003012085.1 of Trichoderma brevicompactum. NCBI lineage: Eukaryota > Fungi > Ascomycota > Sordariomycetes > Hypocreales > Hypocreaceae > Trichoderma > Trichoderma brevicompactum. The sequence goes on from PXNZ01000668.1 coordinate 40,840, forward strand.
ATCACCTGCCAGCTTTTGAGGCCGAGAGGCGTCCACTGTTCGTTCACAATGGGCATATGGGTGTTGATATAATACTCCATGTTGAAAAATTCGCCCTCTTTTGGCTGGTTGTACAGGACCGTCACGTTGGAAGCCATCGTATCAGAGGAGTCCTCGTTCGGAGTTTCTATGTGAGAGCTATCAGTTCAGATCACTCATGGCGTATCATTATGGCGTCCGTTCGTACTTGAGCACAAGCTGATTAATTATAGCCGTAGCTGTTGACTGACTAACAGAGTAAAAGTAAAAAGCCGCTGGATGGTATTGAAAGATTGCGACCGATATCTTGAACGACAACGCACGGTTTTGAGTTGTGCCGCTCCAGCAATGCCTCGGAATCCATACGGACTTACTAAAGCCGATCGGGCTAAACCCTTCCACAGCAAAGTTGCTCAGCTCCTCGCGGGCCGAAGCCCGAGTACGGTATCTTCCGGGCGGCCGGATGCTACAGGATAAGAAATCGTGTGACAAGCAGAATGGCGACACGCGCCTGTAAGCAGTTTAATCTAGACAAAGTCTTCACTCTAAAGAATTGCCGCTCGTGCTGTGTCGCTTTTATCGCTTACGTACGGAGTATTCGTCTCCAGAATTACCTGCTGGGGGGCAAAGTTGGATATCTACGCAGTATTTACTCCGTGCAGGCGCACTTATATGCGGACGCAATAAAGATAACTCTTCCGCAAGTAAACAGTCAGTATCTAGTTCGAAGGCTTGAAATATAGCGAATGCTCGTAAATGAACATTTTTCGTTTGCAATAAAAAACACGTTTGGCAAATATCCTTTAATCACCACTATTGATGCCGCCTGTACTCCGTGCAGGGTGAGACACCTTGTACAATTTGCCAGTTATACTCCGTACTCTATGTCAAGATGAAGTTTGAATGGGACCACCCCTTCATGAGGCACATACCTGCAATGATAAAGAGAAGAAGAAAAAACTGCTCACTGGGCTTTGTCAAGTGTGTGAAGTGAATGCAAGCAAAAAAAAAAAAAATGGTAAATATGGCAAAAAGATTTTGCCGCAACGAGGAATCGAACCTCGATTTTCAGTGCTTCATAATATCCACAAACTGATGTCTTAGCCTTTGGACGATTGCAGCTCTGACCAATGAGATGCCAGAGTTAGTGGCAAACTGTATTATTGTTGAAAGGGATCAGAAATGTGGCTGGTAACGCCACAACGCCATAAAGCTCTGTGCTAATAGATTGAGTGCTTGAGGGCGCAGCCCTCTAGTGCA
>PXNZ01000669.1:0-36664 GCA_003012085.1 Trichoderma brevicompactum
ATTAAGAAGACAATGTGTTTTGATTATTGAGATTAATTGCGTAGAGCCTAAGATCCATATGTAACCTTCTTGTATTGCATATGGGATTATTGCACATCCATTTTCTAATTAAATACTTGAAACACCGCACGATATTTCATAGCTCCAGAGTTATGAGTGGCGGGATTAACAGCATTGCCAGGACTAGTCTCAGGATTGGCAATGGAACTCGTAGAGCTACTCTTCGTGACTGAAGCGGTTGTGCTGGTAGAAGTAGAGGAGCCGGGAGATAGTGTAGTCACTGGCGCAAAGACATTTAGGCGTCCCTTGCCACCACATATTTCCGTCTTGTTACCGCTGCATGGGAGATTGCAATCAGTCTGGTTCCGAGACGTCTGCCCAGCAACAAAACTGCCACACCAGCATTGGTTGCCTTCCTTGACACCAGAAAATAGAACGGTGCGATTGACAGAGGCAGTCCAACACGTTGATTTGCAGCTTGAGATGTTGAGGGATGGATCTCCTCCAGCCTTGGAGTAAGCTTTCTCCAGAACAGGCCAGGCCGGATCATCATCAGTATAGCAACCCAGAGCCTTCCAAGCTGTAGGCGAAGGCACATGAGTAGACACAGTAGTGGAAGTGGTTTTTGAAGCATGAGTGGTGGTGCTCGTAAAAGAAGCCCATTTCTCCTTGGTCAGGATACAGTAGGATTGTTGATTCCATGGCTTGCAGTCCAAACCAATAGATGGATTCCATGTGTGGAATTCTTGTGGAGTGATTTTCAGCAAATCCCTGATATATTCACAGGTCTCTGTCCCGGCGTTGTTGTACCACTCGATGCAGCTGGAGATTGTATCTGGGTCCCATTGCATCTCAGGTTGTGTACTGGCTTCGCAGAGACAAGCAACCAAGGCCAATGCCAGGAGGCTCCGTGAAGATGATATCAACATGGTGAAAGAAATTTGCGAACCTCAGAAAGCGCACTATGAGAGAGAAAAGAAGACTGACGAAGAAAGACCAGGCGAGGGAAAATAACAAGCCGGAATCAAACCGGTTTGATGACTTTTGGGTAAGGTTCTATCTCAGGGGTGCTGGGTACTGTTATGGAAAGGAGTCAAAGGGCGGAGCCTGTTACTGATATTTCCGGAATTTTCTCAGAGTATGCCTCGCGCGAGCCTTACATAGTACGCGATTAAAAGCGTCAGTCCTGAGGTACTTGGAAATACTTTCTCCGAAGCTCGGCAGAGTTGGTGAACTATGAGGTATGAAGCGGGCAATCTCCGAGGTTTGCGAGTTATCAGTTCTTTTACTTGTCTAAATGACTTCTTTTACAGCTAAGAAGTGTTACGTCAAAGTCGGCTGGCCTGCTAGGAGTCAATGTTGTTGGTTGCGAAATCTTCAGTGACTGTTAAAGCCAACACTGAATAACTGCCTGCCTATTTCATACTAGCGGAAACGACCATTGTTCTTCATCTCATAGTGGATATTGCAGGGCCTTCGGGAGGCAAGCGGTGATGATAAAGTCAGCAACCTTGAAGTTTAGGTTGTATTTAAAGCCCAAGACTAACTGCAATAGTTCGGGGTGACAGAACTGGAAATCAGAATTTCCCGCGCCAGAGATCGGAAGTTTTCACGAAATGCTCCACATCTTTAAATCACCGTGCGTGACGGAAGGGTAACTTGTTCAAATTAATAGCCGGAGTCTGTGGTTGTAATTACTACTTTAAAACATATTCGAATGCGAATAATTCACAAATCAAGTGATTCAATATGCAGCGCTTTCTATAGATGTCCATATTCAGACGGGGATATCCTATCCAGTCTTACCAACATGAGCCCTAGCAGTCTAGGTGCCGTGCTATAGCGTAAGGGTTTCACTACCAGCCTAGGTATTTTAGCGAATTACCGCTTATTGTCTACCTAGGAGCCCTCGTATTTCTCAGAACTTGCGACCAACATACATACGTGACTATTCACTGGTTGCCGAAATCAAAATCCCCCCTCTTCACCCCCCGTAGTAATCACGGTATTCCGTCCAAGGCTATTATATAGAGTAGCCTGGCCGTAAAGGAAGCCTTTTCAAGCCAAGCCAAATGTCAAAAATCCCTCAAGTGAAATGTCCACATTTCACCCCTTTCCGCGTCTTCCGCTAGAACTTCGCGCTCGTATCTGGAGCCTAACAGCATATTCTCGGCTCGTTCATGTGCGGGTAAAAAAGCATGAGTCGAGGCGCTTCGGCGTTGTGTGCGTGGCTTCACCAACACCACCTCCACCGGTTATGCAAGTCTGCCAGGAGTCTCGCCAAAACGGACCGTATCGGCGAGCCTTCACAATCGGCTCTGAGGCTCGCTACATCTGGATCAACTTCGAGTCTGATATGGTTAGCCTCGAGGACATTAACCTGGATGACCTTGAGCCCCATAAGTCGGATATACAAAGGCTCAGGTTCACTGTTGGGAGTGACGAGTCATACGATGCATTCTGTTATCACCGCAGCGGAGAACTCGGAAACTTTCCTGTCCTCAAGGAAATTCACGTCTTAGTAGAGGAGGATATCTTGATATGGGGATCAGCCTTTGAGGACTATGGCTGGGGATTGTGTCCTGAGGAAAATATTAGATTCATTGACAAAACGTCTGGGCTTGTATTGAATGGCTATCAGCTTTTGGCAGCGCTTGATTTCCGAGTGTATTATTCGTGGGACCAGGGAGGAAAAGTAGAAGACATGAATAATCTTGCCCAAGAAATTGAGATAGCGATGGACGACTCCCATCTAACCTTGGCTGCGATGAGGGAAATAGAATAGTTACAACTTGAGAAGAAGAGAGAAAGAAAGAGAGAAGAATATATAAAATATGTGGAATTGTATTGCATTTGGTATAGAATATATTCACTAAGAGAAGTATATGTTTCCAGAATCTCCCCTTAGGAAAATCAACTCTTCATTATTGAGAATTGTTAGAAAATCCATCTCCAATCTTCTCTCCCTTACAGTACTCATCTAGCAGCTCTCGAGTTTGTCGCCCAGTACTTTGAAAGACTCAATGACAACTCTATGATCATCGGCTTTCCCACCTTTGTAGAAACCGTCATGAAAGTCAGAAATGTCGTTCAACACCTCGAGCTCCCCGCGGCCACTCTCTATCGATTCTGATATAGACTTTTCCCAGTCAAATGTTTCCCACGGAGCACCAGTAACGGGATTACTTCCTGTGCCAACAGGTATTTTATCAACAGTGAATCCCTTTGGTTTCAAAACCTTTTCCGCTTCCGCAATGAGAAAAGGACCGTGATCGCCTATTCTAGCTTCCCTGATTGCATCATTGGCAGCTTTGAAGCCATCGAATAAGTGCTCATTCAGATCATTCTTTTTCGGTCCTGTTGCAGTGGCCATGTCTCCCATCCGGGAAAGATAAGCAACGTAGTCCTCTGTGGCCTTATACATGAACTTATATGGCGGAACATTGCCAACCTTCTTCGACTTGGTCAGTAACTGATTGTACACGTTCTTTCCAGTCTCCTTGATATCAGGCGTTTCAGTGTCCTGAGGTAATGGATTACCCTTGCCGTCAGTTCCACGGACCAATTGTTCATTTCCTCGAAACTTCCCCAGAAAGCCCATCAATTCGTTAAATGTGCATCTTTTACTGGGCAGTATTTTCCCTTCACATTCTTCCCATTCCTCTACCTTGGTCGTGGGGTTGATTGCGCATTTCTTTGTAGCTGAATCCCATTTTTTGCAGCGGAAGCCCAGAATGCGGTCTTTGGGCTCATTGAGCCCATCGACTTGGTAGGCGTAAAAGTCCCATACACGCTCAAGAGCTCCTTGATAACCGCCGGCCCAGACAGTAGAGGCGAGGAGAACAAAATTTATGAAGGATTGTTTCCGCATGATTGCTAGAATTGGAGATGTAGAAATAGCACCAGTATAGAAATTCAAGGATGAAGAAGAAGTTGTGAAAGAAGAAAAGGGCAGAGGACAGAGTAAAGAGATAGAGAATAACAGGAACCAGTATAGCTGGGAGGATGAGAGTGAGGAGTCTAGGAACTAAAGGGAATGGCTACTGTTCTCGCAAAAATCCTGCTCGAAGTACCATGGAATAAAATTGCCTTTCATAATGTAATGAGGCTTTCAATTATGGGAGAATGAGAAACGGCAGGATTCACTTACCGGAGAGTGGCATTGCTGATTGTTTACTATTTCCCCGGCTTGGCAATGGAGTTTGTCTAAACGTTGTTGGTCGGAGCCTCTTTGGTTCGAAGAATAACCTCCAACCTATTCCTTTTCCCCCTGTCTTTCTTTTAGTTATCCACAAAGAATATCGAGCCGCTGCGCATGGGATTTAACGTTGGTTACACCCTGTCATAGGATCCGCAACCCGGACCCTGCCGCACTTACAAAAACCCTTGTCCATATTTGCAAATTAGGCATAACTAATTATAGGGAATAATTTTTCCTCGTCGAGGAAGGGCAGGGAGAATGGGCTGGAGAATACTTTGAGGTACAAGTGGATTTGTGAGTGGCACAGCTGCCTCTAGACCGAGTCCCAAGGATTATAGCGTTATGCGCGATCCCGGCTTGAGGATACGTATGTTTGCCATTCGTAAAAAATATGGGTTTGTACCTTATACGCATGGCTATTAGTTCGGTGTTATCAAATGGGATCAACGAATCAGCCTGGGCTGCTAAAGTCCTTATAATTATGTCTGTTACTTGAAATTCATATTAATTTTGCGGCCAGTATCATCCTGCTTTTAAAGCCGCAATTTCTTTTACCTATTCACCCTCTTTTGAAATATCATCAGCAACCTCCTCCTCCTCTTTTAAAACAACAGAGTGAAGGTTAATCGCTGTCTTAATAGGCGTTTGCCTAGTTCTGGACGTGATGATGGTGGTCTTGCCTCTGGGCCATCTATTCACCCACATGTTCTTAGTGGCGGGTACTGTTGCACAGCATGACTCCAACTCTATCGTCAACGCCCTGACCAGATCAAAAACTGGCAGAGATGCAAGCCTTGCTGAATGGCGTGCATCAGTGGAACGGACATCACCTGAAGCCATCCAGACTTGTCCTTCTTCCTGTCAAGATGCCAGCTCCTCAGTTTCAGACTGGTTTTTGTTTCCTGATGCAACCGGCTTGACTGCCTGTAACGAGACTATGTTGCTGGAGCTAGCTATCCAGAACAATGCAAGCAACCAAACTTCCCTTACAGGTATTAGAAGCTGCAGGGCAGACTACGGCCCTGGAGGAAAAGCGTTTGCGCCAAAAGAGGATGTTGCGGCAATCTGCTCGACGCCGAATCACAATTTTATCAAATCACACGTCTCCATTGGCGAGCTTAGCTCCGTTCCCGACAAAAGTTTCTCTCTAAACGACGTTCTATCAGCTGGAAACCAAGTTCTTTACTCTCTTAGTACGGCTACGCCGTCTTGCAGTAAAAACACTTTAATTTTTGGTTATTCTCAATCCGCTGTCATTGGTCTGTTCGCCGGCGCTGAAGTTCAGCAGCATGCCCTAGGTGCTGAGGTTCTAGGCAAACTTTTGAAGCAGGCTGAGCAGAACTCCATCTCCAAGACTAGTGTGGCCCAGCTCTGCAAAGAGGGCGGTCGTGGAGCAGACTATGCCGTGGGAATTATTGTAAGCAGCTCAGAGAACTTACCTTTTGTTCAAGACGTAGTCAAGACTTGGGCGGACGGACGTTGCGTCTCTGCGACAAATATTAATAAAACCTGGATGGAAGTTGGTCTGCGAGTTCCCAGCAAAATCGGTTCTTCAAACATCACCTTTGTGTCAGAAGGGACAAACACTCCAGCCCATGTATGGGGCAAGTCACGACTCAGTGTCAGGGCTACCTGCAAAACCACGACTGTCGTGTCGGGCGATGGATGTGATGCCGTGGCTAAGCGATGCGGTATTAGCCAGAGCGATTTGACAAAATTCAACCCACAGGCCAACTTTTGCAAAACACTTGTCCCTGGCCAAAAAGTCTGCTGCTCGTCTGGTACACTGCCTGATCCCATTCCTCCCGCTAATTCCGACGGCACCTGCAAGACTATCAGTGTCATCAGCGGCGATGGCTGCGGATCTCTGGCATCAAAGTGTGGGCTTAGTTCAGCAGACTTCACAAAACTTCATAGCGATTCCAAGTTCTGCTCAAGTCTACAGGTTGGACAGCGGATATGCTGCACTCATGGCACGTTGCCTGATCTCACTCCCAAACCTAACCCTGACGGTTCTTGCTCCTCGTACACCGTCAAGCAAGACGATAGTTGCGCTACTATTGGCGCTCCTCTCGGTCTTACGGTCGACAAGATTGAGAGCTTGAATAAGAAAACCTGGGGTTGGAATGGATGCACCACGCTTTGGGTGGGTGCTAAATTGTGCCTGAGTACAGGGACACCCCCATTTCCGGGATCAGTTTCCAATGCTCTTTGTGGACCTACTGTTCCAGGCACTAAGATGCCGTCTGGTAGCACCAGTGATACCTGGGCCAGCATTAACCCTTGTCCTTTGAATGTGTGCTGCAACATCTGGGGTCAATGCGGTATGACTGACGACTTCTGTGTTGTCTCTAAACCATCTACTGGCGCTCCTGGTACTGCGGCACCCGGTAAGAATGGGTGTAAGTGTTTTCTTTTTAAATAAGTTTAGTTCTTTGTATTATCATTGTTATAACTTTAGCTAACGGAATTAAGGCATTTCCAACTGTGGCAGAGATATCATCAAGGGCTCAGCACCAGCTAAGACCATTAGAGTGGCCTACTTTGAGGCTTGGAACTCTGAGCGTGGTTGCTTAAATATGGATGTGGATCAGATTGATATCAGCAAGTACACTCATATTCACTTTGCATTTGCCAATATCACGACAAGTTTCAATATCGACATTGGCTCTGCAAAGGCCCAATTTGATCGTTTCAAATCCATGACTGGAATCAAAAAGATCATCTCTTTTGGTGGCTGGGATTTCAGCACCAAGCCAGGTACTTTCAACATCCTCCGGGAAGCGGTTAAGAGCGCAAATCGTGCTACTTTCCAGAAAAATGTGATTGCATTTGTAAATGACAATAAGTTGGATGGTGTAGATCTTGACTGGGAGTATCCGGGTGTAAGTTATAGCTCATTCTATCACGAGACGTGTTGCTGATGTTGAAGGTGGACATAGGCTCCTGACATCCCTGATATTCCCGCCGGCGACGCTGCCGCTGGAGAAGACTTTTACCAATTCTTAACCAGCCTGAAAGCAGCACTCGGCACCAAGTCGGTCTCTTTTGCTGCTCCGGCGTCGTATTGGTACCTCAAGGCATATCCTATTGATAAAATGGGCGGCAAACTCGACTACATCGTTTACATGACGTATGATCTTCACGGCCAGTGGGACTATAACAACCAATGGACTTCAGCAGGCTGCCCAACCGGCAATTGCCTTCGTTCTCACGTCAATGAGACAGAAACAAAAGACGCCTTGTCCATGATTACCAAGGCTGGCGTGCCCTCTACTAAAGTTGTGGTTGGAGTTGCTAGCTATGGTCGGTCTTTTAAAATGGCCAAGGCTGGCTGCACCGGACCTATGTGTCAATTTATAGGCTCTCCTCGAGTGTCTAATGCGGCAAAAGGCCGCTGCACAGGCACAGCAGGATATATATCTAACGCAGAAATTGACGACATTCTCACCTTTGGCAAAGTGACGAAGCAATTCACCGATGCTGGATCAAATATACTTGTCTATAATGACACTGAATGGGTGGCTTATATGAATGATAGTGTTAAAGCAGATCGTGCAAAGCTCTATGCATCTTACAATTTTGCCGGAACATCTGACTGGGCTGTCGATCTACAGCAGTTCATGGAGTATGTATCACCTAACAGTGACGTATGGTATTGTTTACAGTATACTGTTTTGCTTACCAATTCTACAGTAACTCTGGAGGAACTGATGACTACCCTGACGATTACGAGTTTGTCATTAATGACGATTACTATGTAGACTGCGATTCAGTTTACACCGACTTGGACCAGATCAAAGCTAAAAAGGATAGCATACCCCCATATTGCATGAACCAATACATTATTGATGCCGAAATCAGCATAATGGATAACGCGCTGAGCCAATTCAAAGATTTGGTTGATAATGGCTATGATGGCAAATTCCAAATCTATGAAGAATACACTACAGAGCAGGTTCCGGTCCAGATTAATGCTTTCATGGGAAATGGTCACGCGGACGACTACTTCAAGTGCGAAGAGTACTCATATGTCACCTGTTGCAGCTCTTGCAGATATGCTACGTGCAATGAGAATTGCGATAACTCTTCGGGGTGCCAGAATGGTTACGGCTATCATAAAGTAACGTGCCCGACAGTCTATAAGGATGGTTCTGATGGTATAGATTGGTATAACACCAATGTTCCCAACGTTACGTACACGCTGGAGGACTCGGATGCATTCTACAAGGCGATAAGCGATGAGTATGGGATCGAAGAGTCCTGGATTGCATTTGGCGATGTTGACGTTCGCGTATCAAACGGCTGCCAGTATGCCGGGGACGACATAAAAGAATGTCAGAAACAGCTGGACAAGTGGTTCTGGAACTACCCTATAGCAGGCAACGTGAAAGTTTTCAACCCAAAAGATATCATTGGCGAGTCGTACGACAAGTCTAAGGACCTTCTCCGTCGGCTTAGGGTCATGAGAGCTGTCGGCAACTACGATGACTACATGCAATGGTCCGATTTGGTCGATGCTGCTGCCCTCCCATCTCTATCAATGCAAGTAGCTGTGGACAGCATGCAGGCTGTTGTTAAAGCAGCTGACGAAATCAAGAAAGCTGAGCGGGAAGAAATGATTCTCAGCTTTGTCACTGGAGTTCTGTTCTTTATCCCCTTCGTGGGAGATGCTGTAGGGGCTGCAGGCATGACAGCCGTTCGCACCACCCTCGAGTTACTAGGTGCAGCAGGTGACGCAGGTCTCTTGGCGTATGGGATTGTTCAGGATCCCAAGAATGCCTTCATGGCCATTTTCAGTACTCTAGCTGGTGCTGGTATTGGCCGAGCCGGTTGGAGGGATGCTGCCAGTGCAAGGCGGGATCTGTCTGCTGATGACATTGGAAAATTAGGAACAGTGAAGGACAAGTTGGATTTGATCCAGGATGTGCGTATCAGATCTTGTAAACTTTAATCTCTAGGGAATTTAGTCTCAACGTAGAATTGGAGCTTTTAATCGGTACTTCAAAATTTCTTGACGAGGTAACTAAGAAATATGTTCGCAAGCACAGGTATTTTTGCGAGCGCATAGGTAGATATCTTAATCATAGTAGATTTGGTATAAGCTACAGACTGCCTATACAGGTTCTGCATTACATCTCCATTAGCAGTTCAGTTGTAGTCTAAAATTTGTACTTTGTTTACTGTATATTCCGTCGCTTTATGCTTAGGAGTAATTTAACACAGAGCAGCAAGTTATCAAGCAACGGAGTGGCTATTATGCCATATCCTAACAATTGAGAGGCTCCTTTTTGCGCACTGCTACTACTGCTGGTCCTCAGGAAAACACTGCCTCCACCGACACTGTGACCACCCATCGTTTTCTCCTACGGATTGGCAAGCTCCAAGCTGCTCTACTGACGGCGATCCGGCATTTGCCGTCCTTAGGAAAGCATACATCAAGGGCGGAGGCTATTCAAGCCGCGAGTCAATATGCTGGAATCCCTTTGTCAACCTTTCTCACTGGTGGAAGAGAAGTCAACCAGTGCTGACGCGGCAGCTTTGTATCCAGGCAGAAGTCTCGGAGTCAAGCTAATTGAAGCTAATTGCGACCTTCCCTGCAGCAGCAACACGCTGTTTACAAAGCACGTGGAGCTTGTATACAAGATGACAACTATATCCGTAGTCTGGTCGGATATAGACTCGTAGCTTAAAAGCGATTGCGAAAAAGTTATGGGAATAAACCATGTAGTATTGCTTATGTTATCTTGATCACCTGACTGAGCCATAACTGCGAAAACCGATTGCAAATCGAAAGTACACTGAACAGGCATTTCGGATTCAAAGATTGTTTGCCATGCGATCGTATATAGTCTGAGCCTCACCCAGACTCAATGTTGATACATAATAAAGCAAAGATATATAGCATATGGCGATATGACACTCCAAAAATTCAATTATAGGACTTTTGGCGCTAAAAGCCATTGATGGTTCATTCATGGCAAAAGTATCAAGGCAAATTGAATGGAACGAGGCCATATCGTCGCCAGAGTACTTCGTAGAGTTCATTCTATTTGCTCAGCTATGTATTTGGACTAGTCCAGCTGTAAGTTGGCTCATCGAGTGGTCGTACTGATAGGTATGCTATATTATAGCACTTCAAAACGCCAGAAAGGATGAATCTATTCAGTTGCGCTATGCAAATATGTGCTCGACGCTTTCTCCCAAACTAGTAATATCTTTGTGTAGTTTTCGCAAATGTTTTCGCAATGCTTTGCAAAGCGTATGCAACATTAATTGCCTGGCACACGGATTGCGTACTGCAGTAGGATGACAAAGCGAGGTGGCTTAGTAATTGGGCAGAGGTAAAAAGGGAGCTTATCATGGCCTGGATTCACTTCGTCCGCTCACAGCCGATGGACTTGGTAGCTCACGTCAATCGTCCTATGGGCATCCGAATTCGCAATGGACGAATCGAGTGACGCTGGGATGGGCGAGGGAGTCGCTGGGGGGCCGTTCAGTTTGCCTTGTGATATCTGCCGGCGACGTAAAGTTCGCTGTTCTAAAACCTGGCCGTGTTCGAATTGCGAGCGTAACAGTGTCAGGTGTACATATGACAACTCACGCCAGCTTCTCAAACGGCCGTCAAAAGTAAGCGATCTAAATAATCGAGTTGCTAGACTGGAATCCATTATTCAGTATCTCAGTCGCCAAGATCGCCCAGAACGAACCGAAACGGACAGCTCGAGCCGAGTCTCGACCAACTCTGTCGAGGCCATGGCACGCAACATTCGCCAGAACTTTAAGTGGGACGATCCAGAGAACCAAGTGGCAGATGGTACTCTTGTTTATGACACTAGCTGTTCTCGCTACCTCTCAAAGACCTTTTGGGCTACCATGTACGATGAGGTGTGCGCTTACCAACATCCCAATATTATCTGATAGTAAACTGAGCGTCTAATGAATGTTCACAGATCGCCAATCTCAAGACTATGCTTGAAGATGAAAAAAACTCTCCAGGACAGCATCTATCACTCCCCGGAACAGTTATATTACAGCCTGACGCATGGGACCGCCCATATGTCACTGAGGAAACCAGTGACTTCCTAATCAGAGCTTTCATAAACTATGTTGACCCTTTCATTCGCCTAATTCATGTCCCAAAACTTTTATTGGATTTGAATCATTTTCGCCGAAAAGTGCTGCAGAACCCTGAGCTGCTCGAAATTGAGCTATACGCTATATACGGTCTAGCAACTCTGAGCTTAACCGCACAAGAAGTTGCCGAATTTGGCCTTGATAAGTCTGCTTTCGTGGCGAGGTGTAAACGATACGTTGAGAACGGCTTAACCTGGCTCAAAGTAACCACAACACACGACATTTGTGGCTTACGGATTTTACTTCATTTCATTGTCAGTCTACTCGGGCTTTTCTCTCTATCTTTGTTTGGTCGAATGCTTACTTATTAATCATAGACCTTGATGTTTTGGACAGGAGAAATGGTACACGCCAATTCTCTTCTTGGCGTAGCCATTTCCATCGCTCATCGCCTAGGCGTGCATCGCGATGGCGCCCAATTCCATCTCCTACCATTCCAAGCGGAAATGAGGAGACGGCTGTGGCATCATATTGAGCTGCTTGATTCTTGGAGCATAGAAAACCTTGGAACTGAGACTCTCATTGTGCCCGGCTTATCAGATGCTGTGCTTCCTCTTAATGTAGATGACGCATCGTGGGATATTTCGCCCTTCGCCTCATCCACACCGGAACCTCAGACAGGTTTCACAAACATGACGATTGCTCTAATACAATATGAGGTCGCTGCACTTGTCAAGACTGTACTTAAGCACGGGGCATCAAAGATCGGGACTGGCGACACATCTTTCTGCGATTTCCATGCACAGCTGTTTCAGCAAAGCAAAGAAAAGCTGGAAACGACATACTTGAAGCACCTCGATAGAAGTGACATTAAGCAGAGGCTGGCCCTTCACATTGCTGAGCTACGCCTGAGTCAGATCAAGTTGACACAGAAGCGAATGGGAGCTAAAGTAGTGCGACCGCCAGATCATGAAGACCCAGTGCCGCAGTATGAGATAGAGTACGATCTCTCCCCCTTTACACGTAATTAAACTAACGCAAAAACTTTCAGAATATATGACGAATCGGTGCAGTATTGCAAAAGGGCACAGGAACTTCGCCAGGTATACGAGCCATACCATTTTGGTTGGGCCATTGTCCACCAATATTCATGGCACTCCTTGGCTACGATGCTGTCAACTGTCTTACGACATCACTCGTTGAATGACACGCCAGTATCCAGAGCAAACCGCGACACCATTAGCCAATTATTCAAAGACCGGCAGACTATTGGATATCTCGCTGGTAATAATAGCCTATGGAGGCTGATTGCACAGCTTTGTTCTGAGCTGCACCAGAGAGTAAGCTCAGGTCAGACTAAGAACCACGAACATGTAGACCTTGACCCAACACTATTAGATATAATGACATATATGAGTGGTCAGGGATATATCGACCCCTTGATTGCTCCAGAGGATACCCAGTAAGAAAATTCGACGCAGCATGCGCTACATGAAGAGAAGCAGCGGGTTGTGTCATGTGATAGCGAGATAAATAGAAATTGATAGCGACAGAATCTCAAATAGCCGCATGCCATCAATTCACGGTTCTTGAGTATGATGTGTAATTTAGTAGCCTTTGTGTTCATACGACAGGAATATGTGTGCGATAGAGCGAAACCGTCGTCGCACAGCAACGGGATCTGCAGAGAAGTCAACTCCGGAGACTGGCCGATTTGCATGGGTTCGCTTTAAACTTGTGTCCGCTCGCTCGCTCGCTGTGGCTTATCTAATCTCTCGCTCGGTCGGCCACTTATACGCTCGTTCGCTCGCTCGCTCACCTGGCTGGTTCGAATTTAACAGCATTGTCTGCTATATTGCTCCATACATTTGACTGAGCTCATTATTATTAATTTTGGTTCCGTGCACCGTAACCCCAGTATATTTATAAGCAGGCGGAATAAAAGCAATGAATGATGATGCTGCTAGTAGCTCCATATATGAGAGATCACATTTTTCATCTCTCTCTCAGTCAAGTTGCATAGTCCCTTGCATATAGGTAATTCCGTTGTTCTGAAATAAAGGTGTGTAATCATGGTCTAATCTGGTATTTTGCTGGCTAATGCGAAGAATTTTTTTAACAGATACATATTATAAAGGAGTCTGGAGATGCTGTGACAACCTCTACATATTTGATCCTCCACGCAGACTACTTAGATGATCAAGGTCTCTAGAGTGCTAGCAGAGTGATTGAAGGCATTGCCCTTGTCTTACATTTATAGAAACTTTTCTTGCTACCTCTCTTGTGCAACTTGATATTACGACATGACATTGTTCGCGAATCCTGAAGCGGCCGATCCTCAACAGAGTGTCGATTCTCGCAGTGTGTCAACCATTTTGCCCGGAACGGTCGAACTCGAGGTTTATCGTGATGGCAAAGACGACGTGAGCCTGCCCAAGGAGTCAGCACAAGAGCTGGCACATGGCAGCACCGAGCCATCCACACAAACGCCGAGCGACGATGAAAAGAATGACCACTCTCAAACTAGAGAGATACGTGGTTTCAAGTGGCTGATTGTTTGTGCCTCACTCTACATCAGCGCATTTTTGTATGGCCTTGATACTACAATTGCGGCGGATGTCCAAGGAGCCGTGGTTGAGGATTTTGGCCATGTGGATCAGCTTGCCTGGGTAGGGGCCGGATTCCCTCTTGGATCTGTAGCTGTCATTCTACTTGTCGGCACTTTATACATCACGTTTAACATGAAGTGGCTCTATGTGACGGCTGTCTTATTCTTCGAGGTCGGTTCGGTGATTTGTGGTGCTGCACCGAATATGAACGCCATGATCATCGGCCGAGTTATTGCTGGAGGTGGTGGTAGCGGCATCTACCTCGGCTGCCTCAACTATTTTTCTACCTTGACTAGTCGAACAGAGAGGGGTACATATATCAGCCTCATTGCCTTCTGCTGGGGCGCTGGTGCTGTTCTAGGGCCCGTCATTGGGGGCTTGTTTTCTGTCTCTTCTGCGACCTGGCGATGGGCTTTCTATATTAATCTTGTAATTGGCGCCGTTACTGCACCGATATTTCTGTTCTTTCTACCATCAGTTCACCTAACAAAGGGCGTATCAATTCGACATCGTATCACTCAGCTTGATTTTGTCGGATTTATCCTTGGTGCTGGCGTTTGGGTTGCATTCACCATGGCTGCAACGATGGCAGGGGGGCAGTGGCCGTGGGGCGACGGTCGTACCATTGCAACTTGGGTTGTCTTTGGCGTGGTGCTTGTTGCGTATACCTTGCAGCAATATTTCACAATCTTGACTACTCGTCAGAATCGCTCATTTCCTGGCCATTTGCTCAAGTCACGGACACAAATCCTTCTCTTCGTTGTCACAGCCGCCGCCATTACCTCGCTATTTGTGGTTGTTTATTACATCCCTATCTATTTCCAATTCGTCCACAATGACACAGCCTTGCTGGCTGCTGTACGGCTTTTACCTTTTGTCGTCATTACAGTCACCTTCAACTTGCTGTCGGGTCATCTTCTATCGCGCATTCAATACTACATGCCCGTGTATCTTGTCTCAGGCGTGTTTATCACGCTTGGCGGCTCCCTCCTAATGGTTTATCTTGATCCAGCCACACCAGAGTCATATATATATGGATTTAGCGTTATCATTGCAGTAGGCACTGGTCTGTCTTTGCAAATTGGATATGCCATTGCGACACTCAAGATTCCCTCAGAGCAGATGGGCGATGCCATAAAGATGCAAAACGTCTCGCAAATTGGTGGTACGGTTCTTGCGTTGGTGATTGCTGGCCAAGTGTTTCAGTCTTCCGCCGTAAGCAATCTTGAAGCTGTGCTAAACGGCCATGGGTATACTGCGTCAGATATTCACGATGTTGTTGCCGGGGCGCAGAGCGCATTATTCGCTGAGCTTAGCGGGGAATTGAAGCAGGAGGCTATTGCTGCCATCACCCGTGCGATGCAGAAGAGCTTTATTTTGGTTATTGTGGCAGGGGCTGCGATTTTAGTGTCCAGTTTGGCGATGCGGGTTGAAAAATTATTCGGTGAGGTTATTATAGCATGAAAGGTTAGTTCATACGGCACTATTTATAATGGTCTCTCTCTTAATGCAGTTACTGGTGGGAGTCCTTTTAGACTGGTAGATTACTTTGCATTAGATGGAATGTACGGCGCATTTTTATACTCCTCAGGATAAGTCCATAAATCGTAGTTTAATATTTATAATATCTGAACTGAAAGGCTCCCTCCTCGGAGTATTTGCAGACAGTGCTCAAGAATTTATCTTATATGAGTGAAATATGTGTGCTATCAGCTTCATATAACGAGGGGGGCTTAGAGTCCATTGATATCACAGACGAATTATAATTCCAGTGTAATATTACCCAAAATATTACCCAATCATAATTGTAAGCTCCAATGTATATAATTGGCGGTGCATTATTACGTGGTGGACAATCGTGTCTTGGTGTGCTTCTTCACTAATATTGCCATCGTAGACAGCTGACATTCGGATGGTACTATTGAGAAATTTTCTTCCATGGTGAACAATTTACGGTCAATCTTCATTACCAAAGGACGATCACATCAAGGTCTCTCTTATACCATGGGATCTGCAGGGCCGAACCCAGTAAAAAGCAAACTGCACTGAATGCACTCGCTAGATGCAACGGCCTTCAAGTCGACAAATGTGTCTGTTGCAATTTGTAGCGGGGGAGCATCAGGAGAAAAATAGTAATTAACTTAAAGTCTTCACAAAACGGAGCTAATGTCTGAGATAATGCATATAATAAGTTACTCTAAGTATATTAGTATATGCAACTTGACGGCCTAATCTTTACGTGCTCACAACGAAAATTTCGAGCTTAGATATTGCCATTTCATAGTAAACTCTTTTACAACTTGAAATAGAAGTTTTATTATTAAATATGCCATCCTTTTGATAATCTATGGTACTGGCAAAGCCGGCGAAGTGAGCGTGTCTGGGTCGTCGCCATTGTCAGAGCTACCCTCGCCGGGGCAGACATTAAACCATGTCTGCGCCGTGTTGTCTAGGGAGTTGACAAAGTGCATATCAGCCCTGCCGTTACCATCCAGATCAGGCCAGTGCAAGCAAGAACCTTGCCCTGGCCCTTCGTACACTGGGCCTGCCAAATCCCATTTATAGGCACTACCACTCGTTGGAATTGCTCCCCTGTTGTACCATACGCTTGCATCGCCAATAAACTTGTCCACCCACAGCATATCGTCACGGCCATCCCCGTTAACATCGACCCACCTGAGATTTGCCCTGTCCTTGTCTTCCGACTTCTTGAATTGGGAGATGTATGTTAAAGATCCGTCGTTGTTGTTGAGGTAACCCCATGTACGGCCATTCTTTTCAATGCATAGATAGTCTGCTCTTCCATTGCCGTCAATATCGGCAAAGCGGACAGCAAGGTCGTAAATTCCAACACCTCGCTTCTCAGGGCACGGGGTGTTGCTGCCAGTAGGACCGGCGTTGCTCAAGTGAGTCCACTTCTTGATATCTCCGCCATTCTTGTGCTGATTCAGCCATACATCCATTTCGCCACTATTAGGGTTGACGTATATGATATCACACAAGCCATCGCCGTCCCAATCGGCAAGGTGCAGATCGCGGCGATCAATCTCGGATCCATACTGGTCACTTGCTGCCCAGATCTGGTAATTCGGCCCCCAGTATGGCGGCGATGATGGAAAGTGACCACCAAAGCTCTCGTAAAGGATCATGTAACCTGTTGAATGGACCCATACGTAGTCCATGGCTCCATTGGTATGGCCCAGCATGTTACAGTATCGGTCACCATCGGCTGCGGATATATCAGGTTAGTATAGCCAACAAATTCCCGGGGAGGGAGCTCACATTTCAATTTTGTCGCCCCGCTTCCTTGATTTTGCCAAACATGGAATTTGTAGGAGCTGATATTCGCTCGGTCTGACGGCCCTTCCTCGATCCAGACGTAATCGGCCCGCCCACCAAGAGAAAAGGCTTCTGGCACTCCATAGACTTTGGCAAAGTGAATATTTTTTCTTCCAACATTCTGGCCCATTCCAGCATGCGTATAATTACTATGATCGACGGCATTGGTACCCTCACGCCAGAGCGGCTCCAGGGTGCCTTTAGTGCACCCGCGGTTGTTGGTGTATGTCCATGTTCTGCCAGTATCATCCACCCACATCCAATCATCTCGGCCCTAAAAGGTCGGAGTTGAATATTAGCCATGTCAACGGTCATTCCAATACCAGAGTAAAGGTATTCCAAGTAATTTCAGACAGACGGAATGCACAGAAAGTCGAAACTCACATCACCGTTCAAGTCGAAAAATCGCACGCCATGGACATCTCCAAAGCCCTTCCCTGTAAAGATGACCCCTAACGCTTGCCAATATTCCGGCATATCCCCTGATATTTTATCAATTAGCCTTCATGTAAAAATCGTGAAGTGCTCGGCACCCACCCTGGCCTCCGTTGCGCCAGCAGCTAATGTCACCATTATCAGCAATAGTACAATAGTCTGTCCGGCCGTCGCCATCAATATCCGCGAGAAGGATGCGGTCTTGAACAGATCCTTCATTTGACTTCCAAAGCCCAGCATAAGAGAATTGATAGTTGCCCTTGTTTATGGTCACAAAAGCATCGCCATTGACGGCGATGCAAACCATATCGTCAATTCCGTCAGCTGGTTCTTGTTAACATCGTTCCATTCTTTAAGCAAACAAGCTGCGGAAACAATGAGCTTACCGTTGACATCGACCCAGCGCACGCCTCGTGCAATACAGGCATCATCAAGAAGAAAGCTGCGCACATTATTGGACCATCCCTGACCTGAATTAGGGATCGCGATATAGCTTCGTTTGTTGTCATTGGTGAGACCAGCAATTACGACTATGTCATGGTTACCGAACGGTTTCGCAACCCGTGCAAATGTGATATTGAGGTTTGGGTCTGCAGTGGTAGAGTATAGAACTCCTTGACTGATGCTGTTATGGGCATAGATGCCGTCGTCCAGTCCGCTACCAGCCTGCGTGTTGACGGGCCCGTGAGATTCGCCAGAGCCGTAGGTTTTGTCGCATGTGTTATCACCGCCTCCGGCTCCGGGTTCATCGCTCATACCTGTATCTGTAGGAGCCACCAGAAAACCTGAGTCGTTAGCCTCCTCAATGGCTCTCAGATAAATTGCAGCAAGCCGCCGGTGGCCTTCGTCATTGGGATGAATGCCGTCTGATATGAGGTAGTCTGTGGTGAAAAATCCGGGCGGGTCATCAACATCAGCAAGGATGATCTTTTCATTCTTGTTGTTTCGCCGATCAGCCACTAGTGCCCGAATCTGGGAATTTATAGCGTCTCGGTTTTGAGGAATTCCGTTGGCAGTCCCTGGGATGACGATAGATGCGATAATGGTGACATTAGGGATTTGGTTATAAAGATCGTCAAGCATAGAATTGTAGCGACTAGCGAAGTTTGAGACATCGTAATTCTGAAGGCAATCGTTGGTACCGCCATTGATGACGATGATATTGGGCTGATATTTTATAGATTTCGCGGAAGCAGTGTGTATTTGATCTACGCGGTCACCACTGTGGGCCTCAACATTCTGAAATGATATTTGCTTGGTT
The DNA here is from genome assembly GCA_003012085.1 of Trichoderma brevicompactum. Taxonomy (NCBI): domain Eukaryota; kingdom Fungi; phylum Ascomycota; class Sordariomycetes; order Hypocreales; family Hypocreaceae; genus Trichoderma; species Trichoderma brevicompactum. The sequence goes on from PXNZ01000669.1 coordinate 18,923, forward strand.
AATCTCTTCAATTGTCACTGGGAATTGTAGAAATGATGGATAACACTCACGTTGTCAACCATGTCGCCATTATTCTGGGAACCAACCATGTTAACTTTCCAGCTGCTTTGCCTCAGGCCATCCCTAAGAGGCTTACGGAAGCTGTCAATGTCACCAAACGTCAGCATAAACCGTCATAGAAAAGTCGAATAAGAGCACAAACCCATTTCCTGTGGTGGAACCAACTCCCCAGACGATGGAGGCCCCCAGTGGCAGTATTCTCGCGTAAAAGTCCGGAGCAGGCTCAATGTTAATAGGACACGAGTCGACACTCAAAACTTCGGGCAGGGGGTCGTATCCATTATTGATTTCGTTGACGTTCATCATTTCCCACGTAACCATACTCGCAATCAGCTCATGTAGAAGAATTTGCGGGTGAAAGACGCGACCGTAACTATTATTTTATATATAATTAGATTAGCCTCTCGTGCTTCATGTCCTGATTAAAAAAGAAATGGAAAGAGAGCTGGACGGCAATGGACTACTTCTCACCCATCCGGTAATAAGTTTGGAAGTTGAATTGCGTCTTCTCTAAAAGAGCTATCACTGGACGCAGAGTTTGCCTCAGGGTTACTAAATGTAGAATTGGGAGCCAAAACTTGAGTAATCTGAGCAAAGATGTCAAGATCTCCTTGAAATGTTCCGTTGAGGGGATCATCGTTGCTCCGTTTCCAAGGCGTAGTCCCTGCAGGATCCCAGGTATTGAGCTCGTAAAACATTAAACCAACTCTGCCAGAGAATAAGCCTCAAACCAGTTATGTATAAGGTATAACAGACAGGCAGACCTTGTATTGCTTTCGGAGGAGGACTCATCAACGCCAGCTTCACAGTATCGACCATGGAACTGTCCAACATACGAGTCGTAATTTATAAATATCACGTCAGGCCCTGCTCTATCAGCCGCTGCTTTCTGTGCATATCTATTAGCTCCTAATTCGTCTGGATACCGGTAGGATCAGGCTGGTGTCTTGCTGTAGGGAACATACCAGCTGGGCATTAATCTGATCAACGAGAGTGTTCATCGTTTTCCGATTTGCCGTGGTGAGATACGCAGGCTCCTCCCAGATGTTATATAATGCCTAGGTGGAATATGGCCTATAAGTGCCGGTGTACATTACTGTCATATGGATTTGTCAGGCACTCACGTATAACCAGGTTCTCCATGTTACATTCTGACAATCAAGAGATAAATCTTCGGCAAAGAATTTGGCATATCTAGTGAAGACTTAATGAGAATAGGTAAAAAAAGGTAAGGAGTAGGGAGAATTTGTACCCCGTCCAGTAAATCTTTCCGCTAATACAATGCACAACTATACGTTAGCTTTTCCATTCAACTGTCAACCAAAAGAGGGACATCATGGTTGACACGAACCCAGGAGCGAGCTTGGCTTTTGCTGCATTTGTGACTCTATCGAGACTGTTACTAAAATCACTGCTCGCAATCTTACTCCCAGAGCGCGCGAGCTGGTTAGCGCATCCACGAGCTAACCGTGCGAAGTCATAGTCTTTAGCCCAATCAAATCTTTCATCGAACTCGGCAGCAAGAGTCGCAATATCAACCTGATCCCCCCTGAGAGATGCCCATTGGAAAACACATTGATTCAGAATGTCAGTCAATTCCACATCATTGCCGCCTACAGAGAGATACATTAGCTTCGACGGCTCCGACACGGAACTTGTACCGAGATATAGCACGAATATTAATTACCAATCGAAAGTAGGATTGCATCCTGGTTATTACTGAGCGCCGGAATTTGGTTATTGAGGACATCCTGAGTAACTGCGCCAGAGCATGAAAGGAACTGAAAAATTGGGGGCAGAGGGAATCTAGGGTCGTTATATATGAGATATGGATATGAGTGATCGTAGCGACTACAAGCCCAGTCTAAAACGTGGTTATCTTAGATTTTCATCCATTCCACAAGATAAATAGATGTACCAACAACATACCACTCTGCGGGTCAGGTGCTTGAATAATGCTGCCAAGCCTATCGCCAGCACCGATACCAGCGGAATATGAGTCTCCAATGGCTGAAAGCCTGCCAATGAAGGAGAGATCAGCCGCATCAAATTCGGTATCACCATCATCTTGTCTTGACATTAGATTGATAGGCATCGAGCCATTGTTTCTGCGTTGCATGAATCGAGCCGCAGCAATCGCCTGCCCGGCAACTGACAAGACGCATAGGTAGCGCCATGCCAACCTCTTCATCATGAGGTGTCCAAATGGTCAATGGCAGCAATTGAGAGGTAAATGATGAAAGGATGTGGACGGAGCAAATTACTGTGATCAAGAACCGAACTTCAACCATATATATCACAACTTCTTAATAGCCCATAGAAAGGCGTTGACGAGTTGTTGGTCCTGCACAGCAGCCTAACAATACAGAACCAAAAAAGATAGGAGGTCTCCATTGGTGCGCGTCTATCTAGGCTCACACCCTTGGCCCTGGAGAGCTTCTCATGCTCTGTCTTGTCTCCCCGAGTTGAATCTTGCTTAACTACTACATACGTAACCTTAGCGCTTCCTGGATGAGGCATAGGCAGTAGGAATGCATCCTTGCAAACACGCCACATTTGAGGGGTAGCATTGAACAAAGGTCTGGTGTTTCTGCTGCTGGTGTTGCAATTCTGTGGTGAACTAATGCTGACACAAAGGCACGGTAATGGTCGGATCCAACTCCTTCTTGTCTTGTAGTCAAAGGATGCAGGTTGCCATTACTTGGAGCAAAGGAAATGGGCATCTTCACACAGTATGTTATACTATTGCTGTGTCATGAACCGTGGAAAATCTGATAAAAATAGTATTCGGATCCTACGGAGATACCTTGGGGCTAAGGAGCCCGCCCCCATCTGATGGGGCCGAGCCATGGGCCGTCCGGCAATGGGCAATCTACTGGTAATCCCTTTTATACGCTCAGAATATAGCCGTTGCTATGAATATCATGCAAAGTTAGATGCTACATCCTGGGAGCGAAAAGCGGATTGCAGATCTAGCCGCGCTTCAGTTTCACTTTTATTACATTGTGAGGGGTCTCCCACCAATGACAGACTTGTTTACTCCGGATCTATGTTCAAGAACGGCATTAATGCGTATTTTAAATGCCCCGATTCCATTCCAGATACGACCTGTGCGACAGGCCATTACTCCCTTTTAGCCGCCGCATCAGTCCTTGTTCATTGGATAGTACTTGGATCTTAACATGGTGAGTAGGGGCACATCTTGCTAAACTGCTGCCTGCGGGGTCTCGGTGGATGGCTCGATAGGGCTCCCATGCTGATGCGGTAAATAAAGAATTAGGTGCATCTTCATTTCAATAGAAATAACAGCGCATGTCGTACTAAAGCAAGATGACGTAGAATTGGGCGTGCCAGCCCACAGTGTGTAGGAATGAAGGATTTTTCATTTATAGAGAAGATGCTCAAAAGTTCAGTAAGTGGATCGAGACGTGGATGGAAACCTATGTATATAGATTACTCGTACAACGAGATCCTAGAACAGCTTCCGTTGCCGAACCTATCAGCATCCCCCTTGTGCGTGGCTATTCGTTGATAGCACACTCACAAATGTTACGACACGTCAGCTAACTTAAGCATGTATATTTCCGTCGGCTAAGTATGGTTATTCCATACTCTGTTTCGACAAACGCAGTACGCCTCATTCTAGGAACGGAGTTGTTAGACCTTTTCCTGTAGCATCACATAGGAAATCTGGTTGTTTGAATGGGGTGGCCTCATCAGGAACTACCAAACACTTCCTTTTCGGACAGAAAGATGTGATAAACCTTGCATACTCCATATCAGGGATCCAATTCGGCCCCCATCAGGCGCATAGCATAAGCCTACTCCATATTCGGAGAGGGGGAGAGAGAAGGGAGTGAAAAGAGGAGGGGTGGTTGGGGGAGTGGCATAATGAATTGCACTGCACGCCTACAATGCACTCCATGCATGGCGGCGGTATGAATCCTAGCCATAGCCAAGGCGTATAAGTAGTTTTCTTGTCACAGATAGACTTCCGAAGGGCTCCCAAGGTCTTCCAGTATTTTGAAGCGACTTTGTGTCTCTATCCCAATCAATTGAACAATCAAAATGCACGGTCTGTTGGGACTGTTGTTTTGGCACATCCTGATCTATGGGCTAAATGCATACGACCTCTCTAAAATTAGGAAACCCCAAGGTCCACTCAAAGTTACGCTGGATTACTCACTCGCAGCTACTTGGCCCAATACCATCGGACCTAAAGAAAACAGTGAACCGCGGTCCTTTATATGGAGCAGTCATCTCACATTTGCCAACGATGTCAGTGAAATCAGGGACGGGCAGTTGTGGCAACTCGCACTCGATGCTTATGGAGAAATGAATGTAGACAGGGTCCAGTATAGCATCGGCCCTAAGAAGACGCCTACAGCTATGTCGGTCTTAGCTTGGGGCAACCAAATCATTCTCGCTTCCTCGCAAACAGGCCCAGGGTTTACTTATGCATATAAAGATACTCCTGTACTCGACAGCCTTAAACTCTGTCAAATTGTCTGGAGAGACAATGGCCCAACTGGCACCGACGCGCCACACAGGAGAGACGGCAAATGTGCGGAGCCAACAGCAGCCCAACTTTATTATTTTTCTCAGTTGACTCCTCTGCCTACGCAGGCAGCAAGAGTCGGTACTGTAGTGCTTCTGGGCGGAAGAGGTGGAGCGCCCGTGCCTACGGATCCATGCGGAGATCCAGCAGCAGTAAGACATATACATTTTGACCCTACCTAGCCATACCATCTAAACTCCAGCGCTGACGGATGTTTAAAGGATACATGGGGGTGCAACTTATTTGTGGCATCTGAGAACATGAGAGTGATTACAAACACTATTCCCCCAGAGCCATATGACTTGAAAACGCTTGCCGGAGGGGTGAGTGTATCTGACCAGATCCAAATGTGTTCTGCAATTAGACGCTTTTGATCTCTCAAAAGATGATGCGCCTAGACTGCACGGCCTGCGCAGCTCCCTCTCCAGGCAGACTATCACACCAAAGAGCGCCTCTCAGACAAATGTTGAACCAACACTACCGAAATTTCTCCATGTGCTGATATATTAAGGGGTAGGGAAAAGGAGATGACGGGTTCTCCATGTCGCCTTTTTTTCTGGTTCTAAAATTGTTGTATTCTGGGCGTGGATTGTCTAGTTGCTTTATACAACATCCAGGCTATCATTGTATAGTCTATACTACCGCATATACTATGTAATTTAGGACATATCATTATGAAGCTTGGTGATTTTCAGCTGAATACCAATTCTAACACAGAGCTCTTGAAGCTCATTTCTAATAGGCTGGTTCCAGATGTCCTCTGCCAGCCTTAAGAAGAGCGCTATCCCGCGCAGTTTAGGTGTTGATGCTTGGAAGTTCTCCAGCCATGACTCAAGTACGCTCAAGACGTCACGGTCCTCCCATTCGTACTGATCGTGGAGGTATAGATCATCCGTTATGGTCAGAAACTCAAGATTTCGGGGGAGGGAATCTTGTATTTGCTTTGTCTCATCCGATGGAAATCCCACCAGAAGTGCAAGCGGGGCGGTAAGCTTTTTCAGTTTGTCCAAGTCGGCAATCGGTTTCAAAGAACCATGAATGCTGAGCAGAGGCGCCTCGATATCGCCCCCATAATCGCATGACGCTGAGATAGTAAGTTCGTCTAGTGTATTGCGGAGTTGAGACAACGCTGTAGTGAATTGGACTAGGTTGATAGTTGGTGTATGAACCTGATCTTTGAACATCGGATTGTAGTACCACTCCCACTCAAGGGACTGCACCTGATTCGCAACAGATAGCAGCTGGCCAAGGAAAGACTCCCGAATATCGGTTAGTTTCAGGGAGCGGAGATTTGGACAAGAAGGTGGGTATGTGGCTGGCCACGGCAATGCCACTGACTGCGAGGATGTTGTTGGGATGATTGGATTCTCGATTGCAGCTGAGATTTGAGTGGCGGCTGGCAGATAAAAGAGCGGAAGAACGTCTGTCGTGTTCCTGTGGACTTTGTACGTCTGGTAATTGGGATATCGTTCGAAGGATACTGATTTGAGTTCTCCAAGCTTGAGTCCCAGATTATCGTCATCTTCGCCACAGAGAATCGATCGCAACACCAAACCAATAATTTTACTTTCCTTTACAAAGTCGGGGCCGAGAGAGAGATAAGAAAGGTGCGATGGCTGACATAATAAAACGGCGACAAATGCCTCCATTGTCCCGTCCTGCAGCTCGTCTAACCAAGCCTCTCGATATGAGACTCTAGTCTTCGCCACAAATGCCAGGATCTCTTCCAGTTCGGGCTCAGGAACTGGGATTTTTGGAGACTTCCCTTGGTAATGAGGCATAAAAAATGAGGATCCGACTAACGAGATTGTGCGGATATAGGCAGCTAGCTGAGGCCGGCACAGGATGCTTCGGAGTAGTGTAGTAATAGGATGAGGCTGAAATTCCTGCCAACCGAAATTGATATGCGAGTACAGATAAATTTCAGCGAGGGCACGCAGATGGCTATGCGCGAGGCAAACATTGCGAAGGTCGGCTTGACCTAGACATTGCAAGATTAAGTGGCTCACATCATCAGGACAGCCGAGAATAGGTGCAATTTGACATGGCTATCCAAAGTTAGTACATAATATGTTTAAATAATACAAAGATATGATCTGGTACATACATCTCCCATGATGAGCAAAAGGAGTTTGTTTATCGGGAATTTTTGTTTTGAGTTGGGAATTGAAGTAAGAGTGATCGAAGAGTTGGGGCATACCTAGGTAGTGTATGCATTTAAGTACTATTAGTGTGATTGAATACATATACTAGATACCTCATGTCAAGTAGCATTTACCAAGAGATATAATTATAGTGAGAAGCAATAATATCACTATTATAAACTCCTTTAAAGGAGTTCTTTTCATTTTAGACAATAAATAGTGTCGAAAATTATAAAAAATACATGATTGAATATAATTGTCAAATAAGATCAACGCAACCATATACAAATAAAATAAGCTCGATTAACATATAATCCGCCACAGCAACATTGTCCAATTCAGTTCAGGTATTATCTACATCGCCAATTATAGCGCATAGCGGCAAGGATCAAGCCTGTACTAAAGTGTAACACCTCTATGTGGGCGCGCAGGCAAAGCCGATGTTAGAGCTCTCACAGTTGATGGCTCGTACGCAAATTGCCTCGCCCATGTAATAGCGTGCTTGCTTGCTGATAGGTCTTAGTCTTATTATTGAAGGATGCCGAGTGGATACCACCACAAAATGAGCACTATTATAACCTACTAATGATGAAAATCGTCCTGCTGGCCAGTTCGGGGCGAAATCACCCTTGAAAATCGGCACACTTTACCCCGTATGGAGCCTAAAACACCAAAATGCGGGGGACAAAAATAGATAAGCCCAATTCGTGGAATACAGCGCATTCTGTACGCTTCAGAACACCACGCCTTCTCATGCACAGTTGTGGCAACAATAGAGGCAGACGGTGCATTTCAAATTCGGAGAAGCATGACGTGTGCGGAAGGAATCTGTTTCGAACCAAGGTTCAAATTTCTTATATGCAAAATACACGGTAGCGGCGTCCACCCAACCAGCGAAGCTATTAAGAGACACCTGCGTGGCAGCGGCCATTATTGTAGAGGTCAACGATTGAGTCAAGCCGTCTCAACATTAACCAGTCTTCCCCTAAACTCGCTACAGGAGGTCCTCAATGACCGGCCCGCTCTGGAAATTCAGCCTATTATGCCACCAATCCCTCACCTGAAAGTTCTCAAGGGGTGGAACTGTGTGCCTTGCGAGGGCCAGACGTTAAGTATAAGCCTTGAGATAATCCAGCGGCATTCGACGCTCGTACATGGCCGGCGGCGTGGTGATCCGCCAATGTGGGAGCAATGTTGGCTGCAGACATTTTTCAGTGAGACTAAAGACCGGCGGTATTACCGAGTTACATATTTTCCTGCTACAATAGAAATTGATGGCGAGCATGTCCCTGGACTTGGTGATCAAATGGATCCTCGGGGTGTACAAGGATGGGGGGAGCATGTTACCCAAGGGGCCACCACCGTGCACACAGACATGCCTCCAGCTTCTGTAGCGAACAACGAGGAGATTGTTCCAGATATTTCAGATCCGGCAAAATTATGGGAGCTACAAAGTTCAGGACCACAAAAAGGTAAACTGAGCTTGGCACAGTCTATTACGCTCCAGCACCCTCTTGTCCACATTGCCGAGAAACACGTTCGTCTGCCCGTATCTCGCCTTGACTATTTATTCAAATCTGAAGCTTTCCGCTATGCTCCCAATCCAATTTTTGATGGAAGCCATGTTGACGCAGCACTCAATATGAGAGCCGTCCTTCCTCGATGCGAAGACGAGCCCATCTTCCTCAACGCTCTTGTATTCTCGATAATACAGATTATTAATAGGGGAGACCTCATGGTAGAGGGCCTGTCGCTTCAAGGGAGAATTGTTCAGTTGATGAAGAAGAAAATCACATCTCGGCCAGACAACGTCTCTCCTGGCGTTATTGGCGCTATTATGCTCCTCAAGTCGACTGCCTACAGGACTCGTAACATTGTTGCGCATGACATTCATACTCGTGGTTTAGCAGACACTCTGAAACTCGCTAATAGGAATGGCAATGGTCTAACACCTGCTGCGCTACGAGCAACATTTTGGCTAGACCTCAACGCTGCTGTGGTCGTGGACAGCAAGCGTCAGATGTCTCACTTAGATCTACCGCAAAAGGTGAGTTGGCAGCGCGAAAAATGCTCACAGCCCTGGCATTTGTTGCCGGCAGGCTTTGCCCGATATCGGCATATGTTACCATACGAGCTTCTTGCCTGCGTTGTAGATATCGTTGAGTTACAAACAACGCTTCTTGCGGGAGACATGTCTCGGTCGCCGCACGCCTCCAAATTTCACGAGCTAGATGCCATGCAAGCGTCTATCGAGTCCCGCTTAGCATTTCAGGCCCAAGAATGCCGACAACATGGGGCCGTCGCCGAGGCGGTTCGACTTGGAGTTTTTATGTGTTGCTATTGTAGTTGGACGGAAACCTGGAATGATAGCCTTATCCCATGCAGGTTGGCTGAAATGCTACTTGATCTACTGGAGCCCGCAATATTACTCTATCCCCAACAGTTGGAAAGCACTTGGTTACAACATATCGACGTCCTCCTTTGGCTGCTGCTTGTTGGCTCCAGCGTTGTGAGGCTAGATCAAGGCGAACTGGATGGCCTCGAATCAAGGCAGAGCCACCTGGTCAAGTCAGTCGCGTCTTTGAGTGATACTTTGCGCAATTACTATAATGTGGACCTTAAACAAGGGCTTCTAGATGGATTAACGGATTTTATCTACAAAGATGCATGGTTAAGGCAGCGGTGGTATATAAAAGAGTGGTCAGATTTAGAGCTATTATTTAGTACAGAAAAAAATGGCACTTAGGAGTAATCCGACCTTGGCCACTCTAATTGTCATTTGAGCGACGTAGTAAATAACAAAATTCACTTTCATGAAAACAGAGTAGCTGTATTACTATTTCTAATTAAATGGCCAAATTCTAAGACTAGATCCTCGTTTTGCTGCTCAAAGATGGCATGTCCTACTTCCTAATGAAATTTCGACCGTAATCCACACTGAGATTACAGGCACATGTAAATATTCATTATAAAGCTGTACTTGCATCAACGGACAGATGTTTACCCCTGCGCTTCATGCCGCTAGTGGCTTATAAGAGTTCTCAATGAGGCTCATCTAGATCTGATAGCTTACCGTATATTGATTCACAGACACGACAAAATTTTATCAGCTTGTCTGCCTAGGCCGCGATCATTTGATGATAGGCATTTACTTCCCTATAAATTCCGCGTAGGGGTATTCGTCTGTATCTTTTTGCACAAAATAGAGCGCCTTTGGATCACAAAATCCACATAGAATTATGTGCGATACTGTAGCGAACAGTGTTTTTATATATTAGTAATACAGGGGATCTTTAAGAGGCAAGCGTTTAGTTCCAGGTTTATACTATCAGATAGTTTATGGAGCCGGAGCAATACTGGCCACAAGTACAATCAGTCCCAATGCCTCAATATCTATGAACAACTGCTTATTTAAGCTATCCAAATGAGTGTAGAGAAATAAACCTATGTATCTAGTTATCCAGATGTCCTCAGTGGACAACATCATCGATTTTATTGAGCTAACTCAATAGCTTCAACAGTCAATCTTGTCAATGGGTTTCAAATTGGTTGTCTGGTAGATAGTTCATATCTTGGTCCATAACAGGTGCTAATCTCAGCACCAGGGGGGCTAAGAAGCAGGTACCACCTTCTTCCCTAGAATAGTTCCAAACTTGCCATGAAGAACATCCAGGCGGTATATGTTAGCTGGATACGCAAGCATCTCTCTTAGGCGTTCAACACGCCCAAAATTTTGTCCTCCAGGTCCGATATCGTGATTATGACGAGCTTCCGAGTCAGGAAAACCTTCAAAGATGAGAAATGTTGTTTTAGAGTATCTTAAAGCAAACCACGGCCCAGTTCCGGGTTCCTCATTGACACCGTTGTTAATATCTTGCAAGAATTGGGCTACAAGATCTTCCTTTCCCTCCTTTGCTTCAAGGTGAATAAAGTATGCTTTATTTCCTGCAGTCGTATCCGAACCGTGGACGAGAAAACCTGGGTGTGATGGGTCGTCTCGAGACCAATCTGGTGACGGATAGGGAAAGGGAGGTAGATTGCTCATAATTTCCTTTGTCTCAGATGCGTATGCTCTTGTTCATCTATGATTCCAGGAGTAGTATGAATGAGTTCAATTCATCATATGGGTATGAGCGGTTGGTGGTTTATATAGCTATTTTACTGTCCGCTAGTCTAATGAGACTTGCCGGTAATCTACTAATACTGTCCTCAACCAGTATACCCTAAATTGCCAATCACATTCAAGCCGCTAGTGGTAGCTAGCTACTGACCTCATTGATTCATGTTGAGGCGAACCGTAAGGATGGCATTCATAGCATGCAATTATAACCTAGTCGCCCAAGGTTTTACTAAAACAAGTTAGATGTGGGGGAAAGTAAGGTTACAACGAACTTGGGATGCTTTGCCGCCCGAAGTGCGACGTATTCCAGAAAATAAGACGTAATTGCGGAGCCCAGAACTCACTCCAAGTAGCATTCCGTGAGATAGCGCCAAGAGCAGAAACAAATAGCTTCTGATTACTTGGAAAATTCAAAATCATAGACGTTGTCACAGCTAGATGCGCCCTAAATTAATTAGCTAGACCCTGGATGTTAGGTTTCGGGCGTATGCAGCTACAACGGAGGCCCCCTTGAGAACATGAAAAGCCTATCACAATGGTTGTTTTCTTATAGGTATGGTATTTTACGTCTTTCGTTTGAGGTCGAGAACCCCCCAAAGTCCGTCTCACTCCGTCACTGAGAGACTCTATTGAGCACAGCCTTACCGCAAGACATCTTCGTACGATGCGCACTTATCCCCAGCATGCACTCCGTAGTGGGATAGGATCTCAACCCAAGCAGGCATGAGCTTGGGAAATAGTACTTCGTTCGGGTGGCATTTGTCGAATTGACAACCAGCAGGTGTCGAGCCCGCAAACTAGCCTAGCATGAGTTTTTTTTTTTTTTTTTTTTTTTTTTTTTTTTTGGCAGATATGCTGATTCTAGTAACTATGATGCAAGAAAAAATCTTGGCTAACCATAATTTGAAACAATTCCAAGGGGTTGTGTTCAAGCCCTCCCATATTGTTCCTGAATACCTAGATATAAGGAACCAAGCTGTTTGGGTAGATGGAACACCCTATCTTCCTGAGCACAGCTTCGGAGACGATGTGGTATTGAACTGAATAACGTAGCAGCATAGCGTTTAGAAATGTCCGTAGTTTTGGTGCCGTGTTCGCATTTCCAAGGATAAACATGGATAGGACAGGCTGTGCCCTGTAAATAAAAGAACAGCAGACTCACTCGCTATGTGATTACTCACTACAGCGTATTTAATGCGTATATTCTCAACAGTAGCCTTCAATTTGCCTTCGAAGTCTCTTAGATTCTGTGGTTTCTTATGCTTACGTTTAAACAGCATGCAGAGGTCTGCTGATTTGCAACCTGGTGAACTAAGGTTTTAACTTCCTGAGAAAACATATAGACAGCAGCAAGGAGCTCTAGTGCATTCACCCTAATGACGACTATTGAGATATACCACAAAGTACCAGCCAGGCTCGCCGTACATGGATGCGATAATAAAATATTACTGAGCGTAACAAGTGAGTGCGACAGTAAGAAGCGTGAAATTCCTATTCTAATAGCCCATGCCGCTGCTTAAGCATAATTCCGAATGGTAATACATCTAATAGACTATGATAGCTTTGTTGTATTACTAGCAGCTGAGCCCACTCCCAAGGCGACATCGGCTTAGCTTAAACGCCTTCCAGCAAAAACTAGCTCAATGGTTATGGCCTCCGAATACTTCAATAGAAAAGTACGCCTTGCAACTCGCCTCCAGCAAGAAATCGTTCCAACGATGGGGGTATGCATCTTTTACTTTGTGGTATAAAGTTTGCCAATTCTCTGCCGCGCTCTCTGCCGCGCTCTCTGCTGCGAGAGTCTCGAAGTCGATAATGTACTTTCTTGTCGCGTCCACGAGATATGCACCATCAATCTGGCTTGCACGTTTGTGAGACGCAACTACGATCTTGGGGTTGAGGCTGTCAACAAAATCAAGAGCATCAAGCCAGAGTCTACGCCTTTCGGTCGTATTTGCTTCGACGAAGTATTGGTGGCAGTCACCATAGACGACATCTCCGCAGACGACGAGATCAAGGCTCGGAACATGAAGGATACTCGAGTCTATATGGTCCGCCGATACATTATGGGCCCTGAGAATGTGCCCATCAAGAGTAAATTCGTTGGTCTTCGGCAACGCCGTGGCGCGGACCTGTTCCTCTGGCAGTTGTCCTCCTGGGAAAAACACTTTCCATAACTTTTCGTACATTTCTGGAGCGTATTGCCCCGGTAGGCCAGCGGCAACCTTGTCCGTTGCGATTATTTTTACTCCTGGAAAGCGTGATTCGAGCACTGGAGTGCCAAAGAAATGGTCACCGTGCGTATGAGTGATGAAGACAAACTGGAGCTTCTTTTTCAGTTGAGTTGAAGTAGCATAGAGCTCAAGGACTGAGTCTATCCAGTCAGCAAGGGTTTTGCATTGCTGAATGGTAATTGGCGGATCACAGAGCACCGCATTGTTTGGGCCATGAATCAGAGTACTAGTTTCGGGCTGCCACCATTGCTTGCTAACCTCGGTGCGGCCGGTAACAATCTTAGTCGGGGGAGAAACAAAGATGTCGACTTGAAGAGATGGTAAGCGAGCCATGTTGAATCCAGTTGCGTTCTGCTGAATCTTACAGCCCCGCCCAAGAGTTGATATAATCTCGGTTCCAGTTGTATGAGGTCCAAAGTGTGGCGTTTGTATATTATGAGAGTTATTCATCACTATGAAGCAAGGATGCCCTACCCACCTCTCGAGAGCTATATATACCCTTATATCTAAGCCGCTCCCACGTCATAGTTACCCTGAGATGAAAAGATTATGTGATTTACCATTACGGTAATTCTAATGCTCACAGCAGATATGAGTGCTTGATAGGCACTAAGGCGGGTTCTCGAATCCTATAAATTTAATTGGGGTATTACCAAGTTTTTGGTCCTGATACCATACCTTCTCCTGGCAGAAAGGTCGTGCTAAATTAAGATCTAGCTGACGCAGTGCATAATTAATGACTCCAGGGACTTGAGTGCGGCGCAATCCAGGGGAGTGACGTAACAGGATATCCGACATAAATGTATACAGACCTTAAGCCGCATACATAGCTTTGCCAGTGGAACCACATAAGAAGATAGATTTACAGCGGCCCATTGGATGGTCAGCCACTGCTAGATGCTATTCAGGACCAATTTGTATATATAGACAATTATATCTTACAATACTCTATCAAACATCATAGCAAAATAATGCAAATACTGTCAAATGTGTGATATTTATCGGAAGATGAACATAAACTAACTCGGGCCTTCTTTATACCCCTGACACTAGCTAGTTGCAGTCGGAACCTTCATAGTCTAGCAGCATGCAACAATCGTCTTTTTCTTTGGATCTCCTTTATTGCCTCCAAGGAATGTCAGGGTAAATTTAACATTGCCTGATTAAGAGTGAAGGCATATGCAGCATCGCCCAGCTACACGGCTTGGAAGGATAGCTAGCGAAGGGTCCAGACTTGCAGGCGAATATACCGTCCCGCTTAGACACACAATATGCAGAAGCTGGTTTGCCGCTAAAGAGAGCTGCATGTCATTACAAACGCCGATAGAGGAGAGCGATTGCGTAGGTACCCTGTGCCGAAGTCACATTGTGAAGCCCCCTCAGAAGGGAACTAAAATTACTTTTAACAGAACAGGTGACATTACTCTTATGTGTACTCGGCCTCTCGCGCCTCTCGCCCTTCAATTAGCTAAGCCTGGCGCCGGCGTTATATTTCCTGAATCGGTGCGAGTCATGTTTAACGCCGCAGATACTTCGTACATTCTGAATTGCGCTTACTAGCCAGGCGGACGGCACAGTGTCTTGAAGGAGATTCTCGACTCCCGACCACCCAAGGGCGGAATTCCTCCTCCGTGATGCTTCGGCAGTAATCTCCCGTATTTTTTTCGACCAACTTTGTCTCTTCTGTTTGCCCTATCGCCGATATTACATGATGAGCTGAGATGAGCTCGCGGCGCGAAATCTTGACACAATGTGCCGCCCCATGCTAGGACCGTTCTCGCAATCATTGTAAAATGCGAGTAAAGGTGTCCACTACTTCGTTATCCGGTTATTACGAAGAAACGGCATATCCACATTGATTCATTTTTAGGCCGTAACGACGCAAGGCTAAGAAGAGGCGGGATGAGACAAATGACTTGCAAAATTATTTATAGTCACACATTAGTCCATGTGGTTTATAAACGAAAGGAGAAGAATACAACTATCTCTTATTCATTTCAATGATTCGCCTTATCGTATTGATATTCATCCAGCTGGTAGTAACTATTAGCTCAAGAGTTCGAATTTTTTGTTTCCTATTTCATCTCCGTGAAGCAATCTGAAAGATGGATCAGTCCCAGTGCTTACAGTCCATTCCTCCGCACCAACTCACTTTATCTAAAAAAAGCGTTATTCGACGACAGCGTCGCGTCTATTGGCAAAGATTCGGATGCTACAAATCCTTTCGTTACCCAAAATAAAGAGGGTGCTTTGTTGGGCCATTGAATGGTTGGATTCATTCACCAATTACGAGCGCTGCAATTTAGAATGTTATCAAGGAGATGAGCAGAAATCAGAAACTGCCCCAGAATCTATGACAAATCGTCATTGTGACCGCAAGATCGTACTTCTGAGCTAACTGTGAGGTATATGCCCACACTTCAATGACACAAAATGCTTTTTTGAGGATCAAGTCAAGGCTCTTGCCAATGGGATGCTCCCACGAGATCTTCTTTTGCAGGAACAAATAGTGTATAGGATTACAAAGGTATTGGTTCAAGGGGGCCTCTGGTTGATAACCTATACGCAGAGGGGGTTGGCGTTCTTGGAAAAGACAAGATTATAGAACTAATCTTCCTAATTGGGCTGTGCTCGTTGGTTTCTATGTACTTGAATGGCTTCAACGTAACTGTACCAACCACAGCGGATTCCTGGTTATGCCCAAGTGAGGCGGTGGTTAGGCGTGAGGCCTGGAAGAGAAATATCAACAAGCCTCTCCTCTTTTAGTGTGGATGAGAAGAAGGAAAGTATTAGGATAGGAGGTACTGATTAAGTACATTTGCATTCATTTGTGCGTATTTTATATATATTCCAGCATGCTGTAGCGCTTGGTTTTGCAGGGCGACCATCTCTAGGGTAGCTCACGCAATGATGAAACCACTTTTCTGCCATCACTCATTAATTTTAACTGCCTATTCCCGAAAATGGGCATAAATCAGGATTCCAATTATCAAGGTAGTTGAAACAGACCAACCAGAGTTCACTCTCACGCGTACTTCTGGGCGGATTCTGTTAACCGCGAATTCATGTTTATTGGTCTCTAAGACAAGGGCCCCAATGCTGATGGACTCATGGAAAACTCCACGCTGTAAGGCGGATGGCTAGCTCGCTTCTAACGCCGACAACCGAATTTTCTTGGAGGGATGGTGAACAGCTCGGTAACTCGATTCTCCTACGCCGAATTGAATGTATCGTTTACCAACTGCGTCATTAAAGAATTAGTTGCCGGGAACTCCGTGGTGATAGAATGTAGAAATAATGATGTCACAAGAATAATGAACATAGAACGGTATAAGAGCAAGGGAGGCACCCAGACCAAAGGTCTTGCAGTGCACTCACGACAAGAAGAAGCTTCATCACATTAGGTATAAGTCTTTTTCCAATTACTGGTTGCAATCTTTAGTATTCCATATCAGTCACATTTGGTCACCACGAAGGCCTCTGTTTCAATCGCTAGTGTATCACTGGTATCCTATTCCCTACAATCTAAAAATTGAATCACTACTATGGCATCCAACGAGGTCAAGTTTGAAGGTTGGGTGGCGCTGGACAAATATGCTGCCCAGGGCCAAATGGTTTGGCAAACTTATGAGCCTAAACCTTGGGAGGAAACCGATATTGACATCAAGATCACACATTGCGGAATTTGCGGCACAGACCTTCATCAGCTGCGATCTGGATGGGCAAGTAGTCTGGCATAAAGCTCCTTAATTTTGCCCAATTTGATTTCATCAAAGGCTAACTCATAATGTGCACGTAGGGCCAGACGGCTTACCCCGTGGTTGTCGGTCATGAGTTGGTCGGCATCACTGTACGGGTTGGAAAGGAAGCAGCACAAATGGGTATTAAAATCGGCGATCGAGTTGGAGTTGGTGCACAGAATGACTCTTGTCAATGCCGCAAGCCGCCCCAAACTCTCGAGGACCACTCAAATTGCGACGCCTGTTCGACTGGTAATGAGGTGTACTGTCCAAATATGACACTTACATATGGTGCTCAGTATCTTACCCCCGCTGGTGGAAAGAGCATGGGGGGCTATGCCCGTTATCACCGATGCCCAGCAGCTTTTGCTTTCAAGATCCCAGATGAATTGGCCAGTGAACATGCAGCACCCATGATGTGTGCGGGCTTAACTGTCTTTTCGCCACTTTCTCACTTTGGAAGTCAGGGCCGTGGCCAAGGTCCTGTTGAGCAAAGGCTCAAGGGGTTGTCAGTTGGTGTGATTGGAATTGGTGGTGTGGGCCACTTTGGTCTCTTATTTGCAAAGGCCATGGGCGCTCAGCATCTTGTGGCCTTCTCTCGCTATACTGATAAGCGCCGGGATGCCCTGGCTCTTGGGGCTGATGAATATGTTGCCACAGCAGAGGACCAAGGTTGGGAAAGAAAACATGCCAGCTCGCTGGATCTAATTCTTTGCAGTATTTCAAGTTCCAACATGCCTTTTACTGAGTATATTAAGCTACTAAAGCGCGATGGCACCTTTTGTCAGCTTGGACTCCCTGATGATGGATTATTTAAGATCGGGGCTTCACCGATAGCCTCGCAACGTCGGAAGTTGACCGGAAGCTTCATGGGCTCGCCGCATGA
>PXNZ01000670.1:0-26925 GCA_003012085.1 Trichoderma brevicompactum
CCCCCCCCCCCCCTTTCCTTCCAACAACCACCCTTTTTTTCCCCGGCAGGGCTCAGAGGCACCAGAAGGTTGGTATGGTCCAGCACCTGCCAGCAGGCTCGGCCAGTTGCTGCTAGCACAGAGCACACGAGTCCTCCGACCAGCATAGAAGAGTTATTCCACACCAACGATCAGCTGGCTCGCTACCACCTAGCAATGTGACGGTCCCGGGGCTGCTACGGTCTGCGTCGGATTGCTCTGCATCTGACGCGAGCCTACGAATACACTGCCGCGATTCCTTTGCGCGCCGCGAGTGGTGACAAAGTTTGCTGCATTGCGAATGGGAGGCTACTTGACCAGGGGGCAGGCACATTGTACAGCTGGCATCCGGGGAATAAAAAGGTGGATGGGCTAGGAGGATGGCGCGCGCCACGGTTCATGTGCAAAATCATCAAGCCGCCAAGCTCTGCTTCACTGGCAAGCAGACCCCCAGCAAATCCGTGTTCAGCCTCTACGCCGGCCGTCCATTCATTTCCTGAGCAATATCACCGGGTAGCCTTCCGGCGGCGACTAGCTCTCTCAACCAACGATCATAGGTTGCGATGAGCCACACGTCACATACCTACCAGGTACTTTTTACCTGCAGCAACAGATGAAGCAGCTTCTGGGCAACGCACATCTCTCTCGAGTTTAGCCTCCTTCCTTCTTCCCTTTTTTCCTTTTTTCTGTACCCACCAGCCTGCGGTGACAACAATCATTTTTCGAGCATGGGCGTATATATGACGCTCTGCCGAGAGACACCAACCGCAGCACAGGCTAGGCCTCACAAATACCATCGCCATGTACGTACGGAGTACTCCGGCACCCCGTGTCATTATCACTGGCTAGGGCGGCTGCTCTTGTGGCCTGAGAATTGTATCATCCCTCTGCACAGAGCCAAGATGCACATGGTGCCCATCGCATATGCCATACGTGAAGTCAGATTGGTCACGACTCGGCAGCCGTTCTAGCTCGCCAATTGACTGTCATTTTACCCGGCATCTGCGCATGTCCTTCTATGGAAGTTATTTGTCGGTCTAGATGGATAAAGCCGGCCTACACGCGGTTCACAGACGAGACCCATGAGCAACCCTCCGTGCACCCTCCGGATCGGCCTGAGGTTTGGAGCCCCGAATTGGCAGAGGAAACGATGACGGTCAGCTCCCCTAAGCGCGTCTTCGGGGCTATGACGCGCTGCCACATGACGTTTTCCACGTTAGCAGACAAGGAACAAGGGGTGCCAAGTGGCCTACCTGCATATCTGTAGACTGCACCCATAGCATCTGTGGCCTGTAGGTACGGGTGCCTGGTCTCTGGCGGAATCGAGCCGACGCGGCGAGAAGGCAACGCCAACTGGGCCAGATTAGCTGTTTTGGCGCAGGCCTTGCCTGGTTTGGGATGGAGAGCTTGTGGCGGTTGCCAACTCGCTCATGATGCTGCGAAGGGCGGTCAGCACCAGCGGGCTGGCTGGCTAGTTGGCTATCGAACGGAGGACCACTCCGTAGTACTCCGTACTTCATACGAGCATGCAATGTACAGAGACGGGGAAGCGGTGGTTCTTCGACAGGCTAGTCAGTCAAGCCAGAAAGAAATCTGCAAAGGGCCCCACGACGAAGCGCGGGCTCTAAGCTTTCGAGTTCATTAAGTAAGCTACTACTTGATGCAATACCCGAGCCATTGGTTCCGGCACAACGCCACGCATCACACGCAACCTGCCTCGTTGTGCTGCCTCTCGGCACTGCAACGAGTCGCCATCCCTTCCTATAGCTTCAGTCAACCGGGCGCAGAGGCCTCGTGTAGAAACAGGCGGTGCGCAACGGATGCAGATACTACGGGTACTCAGGTCTGGAGAGCCCACAGACACGTCGACCATACATGCAAAAGTCGCATCGGCCGCGCTAGCTCGAGCGGCAATGGAATGGGTTTCCAATTGAGCGGTCGCCAAACAAGCCTTGCAGACAGCGCTAGTCTTGCACGGCACGGCGTTGCATGCAAGACTACCGTGGGCCATCTAAGGGTGGATGCCCGAGTGGATCGTTCGCTCTTCTGAATAGGCACTCAATGATGGAGCCCAAATTGTCCACATGCTCGGAAAGAAAGAATGGCCAGGGGGCTCCCTGGTTAGTCATTCCGACAGTTCCCAAGTCCCCCTCATCGAAGCCTTGCCAGCCTACGAGTAGTGCTGCTACCTGATACTGCTGGTACGGAGAACTCCTTCATGCTTCTCAAGGGTAGTAGTACACACTACTCCGTACATCGCAAGGCCCTACAACTACGAGCTGTCTGCGGCAAAAGAAGTGAGGGATCCTGGTAAGCTGTCCGCTGGCAACTCTATCCTGTAAAAGAGCTAGTGCCGACGGCGGGAGTGGGAATGGGGGCACACACCTGAGCCAGCCTGCCATAAACAGAAAACAGGGCATTAAGGCTATGTTAGCTACTAGGGAACGCAAACCTAGTGCCAAATCCAATTTCCAAACACTTTATTTGAGCTCAGGCAATAACCATTGTGCCGCTACACGCACGCCTGCGAAGAAGGAGCACAGCGCTCGCCCATATTTGTATGGCCTACTCTGAGGCCCATCAGCTCATTATTCCCTGCTGTCTTACAGCTACAATGCATGTAGCTATTGGCAGGACTCAGAGGCCGTACTCTAACTGCATTCAATCACTCGCTTGTCCATCTCAGGAGATTCCTACGGCGATCTCTCAGTCCTCCCAGCTGCTCAAAGGAAGCGAGAGCAACATAGCAGGGGATGCCGTCATGGCTGCATCAAGAAAGGATGAAGGCCAATAGAGTATGAGGCGTCGGCAGGAGAATGAGGGACAGCACGGAGTACGAAGCACACCACACCATGCTTTGTATTCTGAACCAAGCACGGGGTAGAATTGACAACATTCTGTGAAACCTTAGAATGAATCTACAGGCGGTCGCCTAAAGCTAACGGGTGTGCCTTATTCGTCGAGCTGCCGTACATGATACTTCTAGCCTGTTGGCGCAATGAGGCGCCAGTTTCTTGCTGCCCAACCTGAGTACTAGTGATAGGTCGGCCCGTTGACACGCGAGTGACGGCCGAGTTTTGACATACAGGTAGGTACATATGACCGCCTCCAATAGTGCTTGAATCATCTCCATCAAGAACGGTAGAGTCGACCTGGCTCGGCTAAGCACAGCGCGTTGGTTCTTCCTACGACTAGCCATGGCCAATATTACCACGTATACGGAGCCTTGCCCACATGGCTTGGAGTATGTCTTGCTTCTATTCCGCTCCCTCGGGTTGGAGGTCATGTGTGGCTTTGCCCGCAGTCCAATCCTCACCCATCCGGCGATTGCGGCGCCTATGCCGATATGGGGAGGGAGGGTTCCTGGGTCCCAGATGCCGGCAGCCTCATGGAGACACAATTTGGGGGCAGAAAATGATGCAAAGGGGACGAAGCTGGAGAATTGAAGCACGTGGTACTTGCTCCTCTGGAAATTAATCTCTATGCGAGCCAGATACGGAGTGCAACATGCCACCTTCTCAACCTCCTGGGCTTCTAAAGAGGGCAGTGCTACCACTCTGTAATGCCCGTAGTAGCTTGGCTCCAGCTCTTTACAAGTGCTGGGTAGCACTCAGCATCTTAGAACCTTGCCAGGTATTACAGGAAAAGTCTTGGGGAGTTGTCTGCTCCCGTGTACGGAATACTAAAAAGAGACCTAGTAGTGATACCTGTTGCGCTTGGCACCTCCCCTCGCTTCCATGCGGAACGCTCTACAGATTGTACTGGCCCGAGTACGGGGTACCTATCAGTACTTGTACTTGTTCCGGCATGCCCTGCCAAGGAGCCCTACCGGACAGCTGGGGGTTGCAGCTGCCAAGGTGGTGTTATCGACGTGTCAACGGTACTTATCTCTCCGCTCAACTTACGGTGTAGCGCTGGTACCCTACCCTGCCAACCTGCCTCTAGCATGGTAATGGTAGCACTTGCCCTGCCTGTGCCTCATGACAAGAACACCTCGCGCTTTCTCTACACATTGGTACGAAGAGGGGGGGAGAAAGAAAGAAAAAAAATTATCGTAAACCCTTTCCATCTCCATGTAGTCTCGTATTGGCCACGTCGCAGGCAACCTCACTCTCTGCACCTCATCAGAGGAAGCCATACAAGAGAAACGCCTGCTGGTCTCAGACCCTCCCTTTTCTCATGCAAGTTTGCTCACACTGGCCTACCGAGCACTACTTGGCGCATGTCTCTCCATCAAATCGACGGCGGCTGACCTGGAACATACATACGGAGTGTATCCACCCCCGGCCAGGCCTCGAAGGATTTGCCTACACCGGTCTCGCCATCGTCACCATGCAACTGAACGGCTCGTCACTCAATCCACAGCCGACCAACCACCCCAACCACCAGTTTTATCGGCAATAAAGCTTTACGATTCGATGGGATGATCTCACTTGCACAGACCAGACCGCCCCGCCCTGATGCCAGGCATGTAGGATTACCCTGGATGTTTGCCAATTGGCGCTCGCGCAAATCCGACGTGTCATGGAGCGAGAGTCTGTCATTTCTCTCATCTTCTTCACTAGCAGCAGGACTCCGTTTTCCGGAGATCCAGGGTTGGTAGGCCCATGCCTGTGCATGCAGTGCTCTCCAACAGCGTCTCATTACTTGATGCCACAAACTGTGATGGGCCTTCTTTGGTCGGAGATTCGTCGCAAACCACCGCCGCTCCTAGCAATTTATCCAATCTTATGCGCTTCACAGCCTCTTGTCATCTTACAGGCGGTACCGGGTGACCCTAACTTGGAACATGCATAATGCTTGCATGCGCACCGAGCGCAGCTTGGTACTAGGTAGTCATCTGCAGTGACTACAGCTAGTACGCAAGGACAGGTACTCCGTACAGAGGGACAAATTGCTCGGGCATACGAAGCACATCACAGTGGGAAAAGAACCACTACCGCATCAATGGCATCGTAAAATGAGGCACTTCATGCCATCATTTAATTTCACGCCAACATGCCATCAACCCCCCCCGAATACTCCTGGATTGGCACAAGGTTAGCTTATTTAGGTAGGCACATACTAGCGATATGTGTGTGTGTGTATGTATGCGTTGGCCGCACGTTGCTTGTATTCTCTGATGCCTTCTAGGGAAGCATTACAAAGATGAATTATTGGACTACTCTATACCCAATGGGTAGGGACGCCTCCCGCCTCTTGGGGTGTTTTACATATCATTGGCTCTACCTAGAAAGTCAGGGCGGCTATGTAGCCGTGCCTATCACGCATGCACGACCTACAACTAGTTTCCACACCCGTCCCTGACTCCCGGGCCCTGCCATGGCGTCGACGCGGGGGACCCAAGGGCTCGAATCCCAAACCTTCCTGCCGAGACATGTTCCCCTCGAGGCCCGTTATGCGGCCTTCCCTCGTCACGCAGGATACATACATGCACTTGCACACATGTGTCGACACTCTACATACGGAGTAGACTGGACCCGGTTCTATGATCTTTGCAGCGGGATACGATTATCTAATACGCTTTCCGCCCGCATTTGGAGCGACTGTTGGAGAAAACTTCCGGGGGCATGATGCACCTGGACAAATTGGGGGGGATTGCATTCATTTACACGCACAAAGTGTTTGCCCCATCACTCGTTCAGGACTAAAGATTCGGAGACGCTCCGTACTCACATCTAATGCTACAAAAATATCATCGGCGAACAACTCACGCGGGGACCCACCACATCCAAGAAACCGGAGGAGTAATGTACAAGTACGAATAAAGACGAAGTTATGTCATCTTCCTGCATCTCAATGACTACGGTCATGCAGCAAACGCAATACCTACCTGCCCAGAGCAGCATGCGATTCGCTCCTCATCCACTTCCCAAGAGAGCCATCGACAATTCACCAAACATTTGCGGGCAAAGGGACCCTAAAAGCAGGCAAACTGCTAGCGCTTAAAGGTCTTGTCAATCCAGACTCCCCATACGGGATAGGTACTACCAGTTCTGACCACATTCATTCAGCAATCTTGTTTTAGTCAACACTAGATCCCACTTGATGTCTCAGCGGAGTGACCTTTGGTAGCGCACTAGTACGCACTTACTCGTATTCCCGCTCAGTTACCACTCCGAAGCTGTCATGCGCAGTACAAATGCAGCTACAGACAAATGTTCCGTGTTGTTACTCCCCCGCGCGCCGCTTTACTATATTACTACTACCTAGTAGTAGTAGTAGTAGTACCAGGGCGGGTACTTCACCTAGTGCACAGAGTACGACCTGTCGCAGGGATTCAGAGCTCAGTGGCACGGCGAGGTTCTCTCTGTAGCACTAGTAGTATGAATCCGCCTCGTCAATTTAAGAAGAAATGAGACGAGAAATGAGGTTGACCAGGATGGCAGCCAAGCGGAGCTTCCGTCACAGTTCTATGAATCGATGGCTTGCATCATCACCCGCCACCAAGGCCACTATCAGAATCGAGCGCCTACATGAGTGGCTGGTTTCTGGTTCCCTTCTTGTGTAGGGGAGGCTAGTGATCGGGCATCGTCTGGGCTTCCCATGACGGCCCAATATCAGTTATTACACTAGCAAGGGCGAGGCGAGCGCAGAGTGCGTTTATCACATCAGTACTCTGTACGGAGCGCAGCCCTTTTAGCTTGCTGTGCCGTACTGCCAGCGGGTCGGCTGCACACTGCTCAAGGCAAAGGCTTGCGGAAACGCTCTGTGCCCGACTCTGAGCAATAAACTTGCCGACGCGGACCGTCCAAATCCTAGCACGGCGGCTGCACAGACGCCTTGCTTCTTGTCAAACTAGCAGATCTCCAAGGTGCATGGTGCATGTATGAGATATGAGATTCGTCGAGATCCAATACGGAGTATGGAGCACAAGCACCTAGGTTGTTCATAACTGCCATAAGGGATGCAGTCAAACGCGGCATGCCTCATCTCCTCTTTAGTCGCCACACAAGTATGTGCCGACCATAAGTATACAACTCCACGAGCCGCAACTACACGCGAGCAGCATCCGGACAACGCCAGTTCAACCCTTAAGAAACTTTGCCCTCGGCCCGTCCCTAGCTCTACCAAGTTGTGACTCTTGACTTTTTCGCAATAGCGGCGCGACACCTCCTGAAGGATACATCTTCTGTGCTGATGCGCTGGCGCTGTGCAAGCTCCATCGTAAGAGGCGGTGGCCGGCAGCGGGTTCGCCAACTCGACAGTGCATCGTCGCCTGAGATATCTTTCTGGTGTGTCTCTCTCTCTTTTTTTTTTCTTTCCTTTTTCTGGATGCGCTATCCTGCGGGCTGCTTTTTGCGCCTAGTTGGGGCTGAGAGATTACGTGCCAACCGTGTCATGTTACGGTAGCGGGCTTCCCTCCCGCGGTGCTTGAGAAAAGAAAGGAAGATCTCTCATAACCCATGCCCACCAAAGCGTGTCCCTACCAGGGAACTCTATGGGTACTAGGTATAGAGTACATTCAAGAACGTACCCAGTACTTTGTGTGCAGGCAAGTGGACACATTAGATGGAGACAATGGAGCAGGCCAGAGCAACAGGGGCTATCCAGATGACGCGACAAAGTTCTCCGTACTGTATGTATCTATGGCATGCATTGCATGAGGACTAAGCTCAACAACCGGTCCCTGCAAACCACCGTGGACTACTGACTCCATCCGCCTACCCGGTTCATGCAGTGTTTTACGGTGGGCCTATCAGTCCTGCTTCTTGAGCTCCATAAATGCTTCCACGGTTATCATGGAAGGGCAGGCTGAGGGGTTAGCTAAAGCGGCTGTTCTCCGATACCATCGGCCGACGGAGCGCATGGGCTGGGGGGAACGACGAACGCTCGCCTGTCCTTGCATTATCGTTACCTCAATGATGTCTCTGACATGGAACATGCATTGAACCAGTCATGGGATCGCTACATGGAGTGAATAATGGCTCAGAACCTGCAAAATACGAAGTGTGGGATGATGCAAGTAGGGAAAGGGAGTAATAGTTGGGTGTGCATCTTGGCCCCGCAAACCTTTGCTGCATGAGTTTCTGGGTGGTTATCCAACGTGGCGACCGCCTAGCGGTTAACTTTGCGACGCCCGCCCTCGCTCTGTTGCTAACAGCGCACTAGAGGTTGATGCCCGACCTCCAATCGAATTCCATATGATTCACTCTTGCTCAAGAGCGAATTTATGATCGGAGTAGGGCAAGACGTCGCTCTTTTCAGGCTTCAATGACTGCGCATAGCCAAGGCGATGCGCCTCATCAGGCCCAACATGCTACCAACAATAACTGGATACACTTATCGATGCTAAGGGACCGTCGCCAACTTCGTCGTTGCCAACACGCTTGGTTGCCTCCCCAATGCAACATTATCCTCGCTTCGTACCAACACTACTTACCCTGTTTGGGTTCAATTCCGCATCGGGCTGCACTTTTTGTTGTGATGAGAGTTCTGAATACGGAATGTGGCAAAGCAGGGGACGCTGTACCAGGTACATCTCCAGCATGGACGACAGTTTACGGTATTTGAGGCATTGGGATGTAGTAAAAAAAGCGGTTCACGGCATCAGAATAGCCAGCGCTTATCCGCATCGGTTTGCAGCCACGTGAAACGTGACTGACGATGACCGATGCCGATGTGATTCGTCATGTCGGGCAAATCTCTGTTGGCAGCTTTACCATGCGCAATAACGGAGTCGATCTCAAAAAGAGCGCTCTTGGCTTTTCGTATACAAAATTGAGAGCAAGATTTGCCAAGTGTCAAAGATGCTTTCAATTTAGGCGAAACACGTCTTTATACCTTCAAAATGCATAGGGCCCGGTGATGAAAATGTGATTCAGTTGTCTGATGCGTTGTGAGCAGATATGCTTCCTACTGGTAAAAGATGTCACAGATTTCAGCAACTTGATATCCACCACTACAGAGAGGAGACAAGATGCGACGTTTGGACGGGAACAAAATAGACCAAAGTCCTGACCATATCTTGAAACCAAGATTGGTATATCAGTTATATACGGACAGGACCAACTTTGCCTCAAATTAAACTGGCCGCCAAAAAAACATCTCAGTGATGCCGGGTAGCTTGGTGAACACAGCGCATCAGCAACAGCCCAAGTCGCCGGGTATTACTCCGTAAAAACTCCACATTATCTCCTACCCCGCCATTACTCCTCAGAGAAACTCCGGGATCGCTAGGGCATCAAATATAAGGGCTATTATTTTGACGCTGAACACATTTCCAAAGATTATATGTTCGACTAGGCCCATTAGTTCACCACCTACAAAATTTAAATTTGTTAAAAGCCGAGGCGGAACTTCTGAATAATGGCGGCTACCGGCTTCCAACAGTGGAAAGTGGAAAAGCCCTGGCTTGAGTTGAAATGCGCACTCGGCGAAGGGCCATTTTACGAAAAGGAGACCAATTCAGTGCGTCTCGTTGATATAAAAAAGAAGCAAGTACTTTCATTCTCTGCAGCTGACAACGGGGATGCCTCTTCCCTGAAGACAGTTCAGTTGGACACCTGCCCCACGGTCACAGTTGACATTGAGGGACTGGATCCTCAAGACCGTATCCTGCTTGGTGTCAAACATGGGATTGCAGTGCTGGACCGTCAAACCGGAACATATGAGATGCTCGCAAAATTTAGCGATGAGAAAAGCACTGAGCGCATACGCGCTAACGATGGAGCAGCAGATCCCCATGGGAGGTTTTGGCTGGGAAGTATGACGGACTTCGAATACGGAGAACCCCAACCAGAAGGTATGGTCGCTCTTTACTGGCCTATTTTATGTTCCTTCCAGTGGCTAGGTCCCTCACGCTGACGCTGACGGCCGTTGATAGGGTTCCTTGCACGCTTTGATTCGTCCAAGGCCAAAGAGGAGGTCCTGAAAGACCTCAGTATCCCCAATGGGATTGGTTGGTCACCAGACAATAAAACCATGTACTTTACTCACTCCAAGTCTCGAGAGGTATTCGCGTTTGACTACTCCCCCGAGACGGGGGATGTAAGCAACAAACGCCTGTGGTACCGGCACGATGGACCTGGAGAGCCTGACGGCTTTCGCGTTGATGTGGATGGGAACGTGTGGCATGCTATCTGGGGAGAGAGCACGGTCCTCAAAATTGATCCAAAAGGTAAGGTTATTGGGAGCATAGCCTTACCAACCAGGAACATCACCTGCGTTCAGTTTGTGGGTACAGAGCTAGTCATCACCTCAGCGGCGGACACGGACGGCGACGATATAAGCCAGAAGTATGGTGGTGGCGTCTTTAAGGTTGATGTGGGGACTAGGGGATTGGACCTATTCAAATTCAAACTATAATCAAGGCGCCAGCCCAACGCTGCCCTTGCGATATCAACTCCGACACCGCACTGATTTCGAGCAAGAGGGATTAATATGCCATAATTATACATTGGCGCTACAACATTTGCACAAGGAGGTGCTCAAATGATGAGAAAATTTACTTTGGCCAGACAACTTGTTAAGGTAGCCATGAATATGATCAGTTGTATCAACTACTATTCGAAGTACACTAGTTCTTTTACATGGAGACTCTCGAGATTGGGCACAGGCCTGAACAATAAGGAAGAAACAAGACAAGGAGGAAAAAGCTAGATGTTTCTGGTAAGGCGTTCGGCCCCCCCCAGCCAGCGGTACGCCAAGCATGCAACTCTGGGGCAGACCGCCTGTAAAGGCGACCGAGGTGTACTTGTATACAGACAGACACCGTACGCACAAGCAATAGAAGTGCAGGAGTACTTGCAAGGCCAACTACTAGCTCGGGTTGAAAACGTTGAGTAAGATGGCCGAGAGGTAAGTTGAAGTAGTCTTGTTAAAACTATATGGAACCTTATCGGGACGTTGCCGTGATATCAATGAGTGTGCGCTTTGCTACTGACCATTGGAGTGATTACTTGGTAAAGGGTTCGTTAACAAGCACCACACAGACTTATTTGCTACGAGCACATCGTTTGGTCGTGGTGGGCTGCGTTGGATTCCCAGAAGCGCTTCTCTGCGCTCTCTGTCAACAATGGCAGCAACACGGCACAATGAGAGCGGCGATATGGAATCACCTGTACTTGGTAGTAGTAGTACTACTACTACTTGTATGTCAATGACCTGTCAAGTCTACCAATCCCCATCTGTTCATGCGGATCGATCTGGTGGCTTGAGGTTGACATGGATCGACCTCTTCAACCCTGGATTTCTCTCAAACACCGATGCCTCAAGACCTACCACTAGTAGTAGTAACAGGTAGCTGATCTGCCTGGACCGGGCAAGTCTGGCTCATCCCAGACATCGTACGATGTCTCGATTGACAATAGTCGATGGAGGGAGAGTCATTGCTCACCGCTGCTACCCATTGCTCATGCCTTGGCTTCATCGCCAGCCCAACTTGGAGACCCAACTCAAGCGGCCCCCATTCCAAGCCCCTGGTTCCGTCTCACCGCCTGCGCGTGGGTGTTACATCCACGGCCCCGGTCTCCGGATTTCCGGCCCCGCACGCTCGGGGCGGTTCGGTCACGTCGCTTGGGCCAGGGCGTCTGCCCAACTAGTCATCACTAGATCACCCGCCATATGGAGAGGGAGTGTTTGCTCGGCCTGGTGAGTGGGCACGGCATGAAAAGAAAACAAAAGAACAAAGTGGGAACGAATGGGTTGCTCTAGCGCGTCGCCCTTGACAAGGGAATCGCGAAGGCTCAAAGTGTGCGAATCATGAGCGGTGTTGGGAAGCATATGCCTAACCGAGAAACGGCCCCCAAATGCTATGACCAGGGACTTGCCTGACCGCGAAATCGTCCGTCTCCCTCCCAGTGTCTTGAACTCACCTAGCGCACCAGCACAGCATGCGGCTGCAGCTCTCTTTCAAGCAAACGCATACAGAGCACTGGGTCTGCAGGAACTACGGTTCCAGGGCGGACGAGGCAAAGGACAGGGGCACAAGGGAAAACGTGCGCGCTATCGTTATGCATACGATACATGGACTAAAGCAAGTGCGTGCTGCAGGCATCTCGATCTGGATATCAGGGCCAAGACTACGACGGGATTTTGGCCGTGGAGCGGGCGTCAGTGCAAGGGGGGAACCAGAGAAGAGACAGCGAAGCTCGGCTAGCATCGATGCGGTCAAGAAAAGCTGCCCTCTTTTCATCTTTGCCGTCTGGGGGAAGAGAGCAAGACTGGTGCTCTTCAGCCTCGTGATGATTTTGTGTTGATTCATTCCCCCTTTGAGGACGCTCTTACAAACAGTCTTGAACTGCTGGCTTACGATTTGTAAGGGTTTTTTTTTCTCTTTTTCTTTTTTTCTTCTCCCTCTTCTCTCTGGCTCATTTCCCCCCTTCTGAGTAAATGTATTTATTGACAAATTCAGGTGCATAGGTTATTGCCGCCTAGTTCACCGCTTTCTTCCCGATAGTTTTTTTTTCAACTCCCCCCCTGTTAAAAAAAAAAAGCAACGAAAGGCAGAGCCAGGGTACAGGCCCCAACCTCTCTAGACCCCCTTCGTACTCGGCACAGCGTGAAGCATTAGCGGGCTGCCTATTGCTTTAGAGCGACTCTTGTTTGTTTTCTCGTGGCATGCATTTACGAACGGACGGCGGATGACAAAACCAAGGTCTGGATGAGAAGCGACGAGATGCTGACCCAAGGTAGACGCAGGGCGTCCTGTACGTACTTTGTCGCGCAGGGAACCCCGTTCTAGATGCCGCGACAGAGCAGGTATGGAATACTACAGCAGTACGGAGTACTCTTGTGTACTATACATGAGGTCTTGCGGCAGTACTCGCTATACTACCTCTCATGCAGGTAGAGGGCCTTGCTTGGCCATGTACCGATACCCGTGCTGCTGCTTTGGACTAAGGAACGGCAGAGACTGGCTGGCCGTCTTAGGATATCGGTAGACCCTCCTCGCAGCCATCCATTCATCCGCCTTTCTCTCACACCCATCATCACCACCGCCGCCGCCATCGTCCAGCCCAGCCACTCTTCTTTTTCCAGCAACCCCACAGGCGCAAACATGCTGTCGGGCGCGCTGATCCCGGTGGCTAACCGCAGTCGGTCGTCTTCCTCTCAAACGAAGACGCATGCAAGCCCGGATAAGCCCTTTGGCAGGCGAGAAACAAAGACCCCATGGAGTGCGTACAGGTATTGGCAGCCAGAGCTTCGACGCCTGCCACGCTGAGCGGCATGCCCGTCTCCGTTGTGGGTTTGGCCTCATGCCCGCTCACATCGCAGAGGCGCCATTCATGGCAACTCCATCCTGTCAAACTCTGCCACCTCAGACCTCCCTCTTTGCGCTTCGAAGCGTTCTGTGCTGTCAACTCGACTAGTATCAGCTCCCCACCCTGCCCTGCCCACGACCGAACCCTGCTGATCCTGCGAGGCAGACGAATGGACCCGACGTGCTGGCAACCTGAAAAGGGCTGTCCCGCTCTTGGGCTGACATGGGTGTGTTGGCATAGCTGACTAGGCTCCCCTAACCAACTTGTCCATCACCCTCGTCTCTTGAACGTGTCGGTGAAAGTTGTGAGGGGGGAGGCTCAAGGCTCACGATGGCCTCATCGAGACGTCGTCCTTCGCGGACCCGATGATGCTTGGGCCATTGCCTGGCCGTCTTGACTTGCTCCCACCGCTTCACCTTCACCCCTAGCAACCGTCGTAGATGAGAGTGCAAACATCCAAGAATAGCAGTAGTAGTAATCCTTTTTTCTTTATTTTTCTTTGCAGTTGTACTTGTACAAGTGTACTACTACTGCTACTCCGTATACTCCATGTACTCCCAAGACATGCCCGCCAAGGCCATGTCTTTCTCGCAGACCGCCCCTTTTCCTGCTTGGTTCTCACAACTCGGTCCACACGGATGAGGGGAGGGGTGTTTATCCTTCACTTGCTGGGGAATGGGTTTCAAAAAAAAAAACGCGGAGTAGAGAGATAACACTATGATTAACACGCTCTCATACTACGTCCTAGCATAGCATATACTACTACTACTATTACTACTACTCCATATAGAGCACACCACATGCTTTGATACGGGACGTCTCTTGTTTTCCCCGGGTTCACACCATGGGCCTGCCGAGGCCTCGTCGCAGCGACCGGAGAAAGCAACGCAAGATGATGGCAGGAAAAAAGCCATCCCCCTTCATTCCCACGTGTATGTAACACTAGAGTAGCATTGCCAGCGGGCGTAGCGTAGCGGTACGGGTTGTCATCAGACGGCGGTTTGCCAGCGGATGGGATTGGACAAGGTATATTTCATGCGTGTGGATATTCCGGCTTTGTGTGGTCCCCCCTCTCTCCCCGTCAAGGGCAAAAAAAAAAAGAAAAAAACAAGTTGGCATCTGATCCCATGGTCCATGGTCCATAGTCCACGGTCCGCGGTCTGTACAAGTACAAGCATGTACTGCAGATGAGCATTACTACTTACTGCTTGCTACGACATATCCCCCTACGCAGCCACGCTGGGAATAGCATCTACCGCAGCAGCAACACACACGCAGCCCAAGAATCCACTAGCATTAGTCGTCTTCGCGCTTATTCCAGTCCAGTCACTGCCCTCGTCGTCGTCGTCGTCGTCGTCGTCGTCGTCTTCTTCTTCTTCTTCTTCTCAGGAGCCACGGCCCATTGGGCGCCGCGATCGCCCGTCTTTGGGACGTAGTGCGTCCTCAGACAGCGGCAGATCCGTGAGGATCATCCTGCTTGCCGCATCTACGCCTATAGGAAAACAAGGGGGGCTGGGCGAATGAATTTGTCTTGTCCACGGGGAGTGAGGGAGTGAGGGAGGGGGGGGCTGCTCTCCGTGTGCGTCACTCTTTTCTTATCAAGGCCCGTGCCCTTGTTGACAACGAGCAATGGGGTAACGCAAAGCTACGTGATTTGGCGTCGAGATATGCACATGCAGACGGACTACAAGGTCTGGATAGGCTGCTCGGAACTTTGGGGGCGGTGCGGTGAGTCAACTAGAAAAAAAAACATGGGGAAGAGGAGTCAAGTGGGAATATCAAAGTCCGGTGACAAACTTCTGGGAGGGGAGGGAGTCGGTTAAACGCCTTGAGACCAACTGCTCATGACTTCAAGCCCACCGAACCTTCCTTCATGATGCCCTGATATTGTCTTGAAGAACTACGTGTAACCGCTTCTCCTGAGTTGCCCAACAGATAGCTACTGGTAGCCATTACGTGACTTTGCCCCCCCCTGAGTGAGTGCTTCCGTGTAGAAGACATCTAATGCTCAGAGTATCATTGGTAGCACGTAAAAGGCGAAGAATATTAGTCCATGTACAAAAGGCAGTAGTGCTGATGGTACGCGATGGATAGGCCGTGGCGTGGAACAGCAGGATGAAGCCATTGGCTCCGTCATGTTTAGTACACATCGCCTCTGCTTCGAATGACGGTAAGCAACATGTTGGTTGAGGCATCACAACACTCAGTTTTCCTGCCTTCCAATGCCTACTCTGGTTTGTAATGGTTCAAGTGAATTGCTGTTAGCCCTCTCAACCGTATCATATTCGGATATTCACCTATTGAACCAACACTCTCATCAGAGTTTCGCCACCGTAGCAAATACTTCCATATGATGTATCTCAGACGTAGCACCCGCCTTCCACTGCTTACCCTTTGACTCATTCATGGCATAATCGCTCATTGCTCTCCTATACGGGTGAACTCTTCTTCTCTCAAGTCTGTGTTGAGTACCAAATCCTCCTTACATCTTCTATGCACGATAATGGTCAACCCTTCGATTCCGTCATCGTTGTGCTGATGCTGACGCGAAGCATTTCCCGATTCCCGATCTGCGGCGCCTTGACTCGCTTGGTGTTCTAGCGCAATATCTAGCTCATTTTTCAGCTTATCAAACGCGGCACTGAGTCCCAGATACCGTGAGTGCTACTCGCAAATGTGGTGACTTATGGGCATCTCGGAATCACTGTCAGGGATATTAGATGTCGTCTTCGACTCTTTAACGGCATCTTCTGCCTGATTATCGCTTATTCCATAGTTTGTAGATTCCATCTGTCGATATTGTTTAGATGGTTGTTCCTCAGTTTCAGTCTTAGGTCGTGTTGTTATTAGGCTTGGGAGGTCTTCTTTTTCGTAAGGAATTGGCCCTGGAGACTGGGAGGAGCGTATTTGAGACTCAGAGACCGGCGTCACATCGGCTTTTCTGGAAGGGCTACTCATCGATATCGGCGTGCTACCAACTTTCCTCAATTGTTGTTTCCATGTTGAGAAACCAGAAGATGCCATGTTCTGCCGGGGACCCTCGGCTGTGATGACCTTCTCTGGAGAGTTACCCACTTCTAGTCTTTCTTCGGTTATTCTTGTTGGCGTTCTTGGACCTGTATCATCTCGTTTTCTGGGAGGCGAGCCTCTATACTTCTGTGGTGATCCTTCTAACTGATATGTCCTAGCACTTTTATTCTGTCCATGATCAATTGGTACTGGCGATCCACCCGACTCCGTAGGGTTTCCGAATTCAGTACCAACACTCTCCACGGTAAGCTTCGGAGTAGTTTGGTTGTTTATTCCAATTGTCTGAGGTTGATCTACTCGATGGGACGTGTAAGGAGCTCCAGAGGGAACCCAGAAATTGTCTTGTTCAATATTATGTAAACCATGAGCTGTCCGTCGAGTGTTGGTAGTGGCGTCATCGGCGAGTTCGTGGACTCTTCCCAGAGGTGAAGTTCGCATGTCATGATTAGACCCTGTATGATGAGCATTTCGTGAGCTCTGCGATTGCGACGCAGCCATGTCTGGCGAAATCTGCTGTTAGTCATCTAAAATACTAGAGCCTTCGTCTTATTGCTAGACAGGTACTCACTAGCTCTATCCTCGGTCAGGACATTACGTTCTGGTTGCTGCATCAATGAAGGCTCAGCAGTTGTATAATCAGAAGAGATCGACGTAGCCAGCATTGCATCTATTTCAACCTCATTTTTTTTGTTGAAAGATTTGAAGGAATCTTTTGAGCTGCTCTTATAAGTAGCTTCTTCATTGCTTGGATTGGCCAACTGCCGCCTCGAGGGCGAGTGTCGAGCAACGCAGCAGATGCTGTGTCTCGCAGGGTTGCTGTTTACATGGCAAGTTGGGCAATCAGAATACTGTTCGGGGCTAATCATGTCGCCATAGGACTTCTCCAGACGCTGCCGACGTTCGTGTCTAAATTGATGGCGTGCTTGTCTTTCTGCTTTGGCATGTCCCAGCCGACTTTCTTTGGGATAGCCCGTGATCGAGTCACGGCTCTTTGAGTGGGATAATCGATGGCTTGCTGTGATCTCGTATCAGCTTGACTGCCTCAAGCCGTAGCTACACATCACTTACGTCTGCCGTCATCAGGGATAGGTTCAGATAAACCAGCAAAACTCCGGCTGTGAGTTATTCCTTGACGCCAAGCTCTTTGCTCCGACCTTTGTTGATCATGTGTATGTGCATGGTCTGCCAGAAGTTTCCCAGACAGAGCGCTCACCAGCTCTGTCTTGCACTTGAAACAAAACTCGTGACCGCATCTCGCACATTGTGCACGTGTATGTAAATATCCGCCACAGGAATGGCATACTTGAACGGTTTTCATCTGTGACTCAGCTTGTCGCTCTCCTGCATCTGACAACCAGCCTTCTGGGCGTGAGATTCCATACATATCGAACATGTCTAATGCGTCTTGCTGCTGTTTTGTAGAGTTGTCCAAGGCTGGTTGTGTTTTCTTAACGGATAAGCCTGAGGTCAACTGTTTGTCCTGGGAACGCTTGGGGGGGTTGAAGTTGAACTCTGTATCATCAGCTCTGCTGGGAGCGGACTCGTTCAGCTTGCGAAAACTCCGGAACCTGCTGGGGCCGCGGGTTGGGCTCTGCAATCCTACGGAATTGCTTGATCTCGACGCTCTCAAGTTCGGTTTAACATTAAACATATGGGCACTCATCGACGATACCTCCCAAGCAACCCCGTTGTCATCGCTATGGTTGTCATTAATCCTCAAGCCTGGGTACGAATGTCCAACCGGAGGCGAGGCAGACACTTCGAGCCGCGTACGTTGGCAGGCTGGGCTGCAATGCTCTCCGCCTTCACGGGTGTTTGCGGCAGATGATGAGCCTTGAGTCTCGGGACGGTCTTTGCTTGAGATCATGTTGAGCTGCCGGATGCGAGTCTCGACCAAGCCAGTGGGCACGAGATCATCCTGGGGGCCGTCTAACGACATTGCATCTTTGGGAGGAGTCGTTGGATCATGTAAGAAAGGATATGCCATGATACTAAGAGATAAGCAGTAATACTCGGGCCAAAAGTGATACGATACACTGTTCTGCGCACACACGGAGAGAGAGAGAGAACCTCAAAAAAAGACTCGAAAGAAAAGAATCCAAGAGATAAGAAGAACATGTGCAAGGCAGAAGGAGCTGCTCAGTGCTAAGTAAAGTGAAACAATGTGGGAAGGATACTCCTATAGAGAGGGAAGGAGGAGAGAGATTGTGATTTTGTTTCATTATGCTTGGGAGCCGTTGCTACATACAAAGCGCATTTCCATAGAGGGTTTGCAGAAAGCAGCATATGTCTACTTTTTATATAACAGCACCGTAACTGGAATCAATTGTTTCGGCTCTGCGCTAAGGACAGGTAGAAAAGTTGTACAGGAATTTATATTTCTACAATCGTTTATTTGACATGGGCAGCCAGGGTCTCGAGAATCTGTTGAGAGCGAGTCAGTATTTTGCTTGTACACGAGCAGAGTAGACTGCATGACGCACCTCCAGTTCGATCTTGGCCTCGGCGATATCCTGCTCGCTTCCGTTGCCGCTGGCCACCTTCTGGGCCTCGGCGATGCCTGCGCGGATAGCCTCGGCGCTGAAGTCCTCCAGGGGATAGGCCTCGGGGGCGTTGATGCTCATGACAGAGTTGGGCTGGACGGAGGCAAAGCCACCAGACACTGTACCGGCGTTAATCAGTTATATGTCGCCAATGCAGTCGCACATTCGGAGGGGCTATCACGTACGGAAGAACTGCTTGGCGGGGCCGCTCTCCTCGACGACCTCGACCAGGCCGGGCTTGAGCTGCTCAATCGAGGGGACGTGGTTTGCGAGGACACCCATTTCGCCGGACTCTGCGGGGATGTTGACCTGGACGACGTCCTGGGACTTGTAGATCGACTGCGAAGCATTGCGGTAATTAGCATCGAGAATATCCATCGACCGTCGCATTTCCTCCACACCAGCCCAATCGGATCGCATAGTTGGTAAAACTCGATTTCCCATGACGCAGAATTCATACCTGGTGAGGCAGAGCCAAGCTCAGCTTGATCTACAGAAAAAATCAGTTAGCGATATATAAATTACATGCTTTTCGATTCGAGTATCCGGAGCATCCTCACCTTGTCGGGGACGGCCTCGGCATATCCTCTCCGCTGGATGGCCACTCGCATGGCTGTAGGGCGAGCTCGGAGAGCCGCACGGGCAACACGGAGGGAGTTCATGGTGACCTTGTGAGGACGATTGAGTCGTTGCTTGTGTTGAGCTCAATT
This sequence comes from Trichoderma brevicompactum, assembly GCA_003012085.1. Lineage (NCBI taxonomy): Eukaryota > Fungi > Ascomycota > Sordariomycetes > Hypocreales > Hypocreaceae > Trichoderma > Trichoderma brevicompactum. Next base: position 19,507 of record PXNZ01000670.1, read on the forward strand.
GAGGTCGCTGGCACGAATCTTTGCCGGACTGCAGTCATTAATTCGGCTAGCGGGAAAATCGCCCGCCACAGAGCACGTGTGAGTGCACGTGATACGTCAACGGCAAGTCCACGCCAAGCATGACGGCATCTGGTGAAGTACACTCTTGAGATGATACCAATGGGATCATACATGGCGTAAAAAAAATGGTTTAAATGCAGTTTTTGTTGAGAATTTAGAAAAATATCTCCATCTAGGGGGTTGTCACCGACTTGGCGGCATCCCTTTATTGACGCTACAGTAACAATACGGGGTACTACGGAGTACTACTTACAACTTTATGGTTAAGATTTATGAGACTTGATACGAAACTGTTTTTTAAGACACGATACGATGCCTTGCTACATGGAGACGATACGAGCATAAGAACTTTATGATGCTTTATACGGCTTATGGAAACAAAAGTAGTAACTAGATCAACCAAGATATTTGAAGTGCACGGCCGGAAGCCTGGGGATCTTGTGTTGCGGAAGAGTTTGGGTTATAATCCATAGGCTGTTCTTTGCCCCCCTTTTCTTTCCAAATTCTAACATCGTAATGCTTCATCGTAACAGCAAATAAAGAAAAAGGTCGGGAATTATGTCGGTTACGTGGAAGTCACAGTTTGAACAATCCGATAATGGACTACGGGTCGGATTGAAAGCTCCATAAAGGTCACAATATCACAAAATTACCATCTTCGGCCTCATGCTGATGCCGCCTCTCATATGGTATATGGCTTTATTGCGAATAATTGCAAAGGTGCCGCGGTATCCTTGGACCACGCCCAATAACCAGCCAAACTACTCCATTTCAGACAACCAAGAGAAAGCCGAAACTGGTCATCGCCCTGGAAGCACACCATCTTCATCGTAGGAATGCGACATGGCAGCCGTAACTTTGTCTTTAGTCACATTCATACTTTTACATATCAGCTCACTTCGTTGACGATGGCTTCTTGCTAATGCTCTGGTCCAGAAAGGTCCAGGCCGTGTCGTTCAGCTCGTAGGAATTGCACTCTGTAGGGTGCCACAGGCGGCTGAGACGGCCTAGAATCTCGGGTGGCCATCTCCCCAGCCTTTAGCAGCGTCCGGAAGACATAACCAACTCGGGGCTCCTCTAAGATTTACAGTTGGAATGGGCGTAAGGCCTCTCGGGTGGCTAATCCGCCAGCGACAATTTGACTTTTGCCCGCCAAAACTCTCTCCCTTCTACTCCGTTATCGCTCTGCTGTATCTCCTGCTGTGCCACCCAGAATGGCCACTGATTGTGCGACATCCACTGTTGTGTCAACCGTTTGTGTAGCAGGCCTGCATGATTCACCAGTGCCAAGAGAAGGGGGATTGAACTCGCGTCCAGTTGCCAATGCTCGAGACCTGAGGACGAGAAATCTAGACTACGGATTTGTCTCAGAAAGGCAGAGAGCAGAATTTCATCCATACAGAGTACGAAGTGGCACTACTCTATAATCCCAAAACTGGAATCGAATCAGCCCCCTTTTTCTTGATACGAGAGCCTCGCTGATCCTCGAGCACAAATCTGAACACCAAGTATGGAGGGAATCTTGTCTAAGTGCTCGCGAGCCTAAATTGTACGTAAATGGAAACAAGCTGAGTACAGACCGATGGGCACCCGCAGCCTCACCTTCAAAGGTGGGCCAAAAAGGGAAGAAGATTTCAAGAGCCTCGACCGAAGGGAAAAATCCCTAACCCCAACAATTCGTGCGCCAATTTTTTTCTATTCCCCTCTTGCGAACTTTTTTTTTCTTCTCCTCTCTACATTAGAGCCCGCTCAGCCGCTAAAGAACGGCTGTCGTCGGTGGGCTGCCCCATCGGAGCGATCGTTTTACTAGCGAAATCGCGGGAGGGAAAAAAAAAAATTTGGATCAAATTTTCAACGACCAAACTAGCGGCTGGCGTAGAACCAAGAAAAAAAAAAAGAAAAAAAATCTGCTACCTACACTGTGTACTTCGTTTTTACTATTGCTGCCCCCTGGGGGCTAGGAAATAACCAAACATCCCGAGAACAGGCGAGGCCGCTAATAGTAAATTGGCGTTCTTCTGGTCTTGCTCCCAGCGCGTCAAAATCTCCAAGCTCGAGTCGTTCGGATGCTACACGTATGCAATTGTTGCATAAACGACGGCGTTTCCAAAGAGCTTTTTGCAATCTAGCTTCATTGAGAGGTGGGCTTTCTGCTCAAAGTGATTAATTTGCTCTTGGCTTGTCTCAATGAAATTTGCCGTCCTGGCCAATCGCCAAAGGGCAAATTGAGAACATCTTAATGTACTTAGACGCCTGTTTAGGACGATGCTAGGAATTGAATCAAACGGCCAAGTCTAGGCCATCCTATTTTAAGCTTACACGTAGTAACACATCGTATTCTTGGCATTGACTGAGAAATGCATGTCTCATTGCTTAGGATGATGTCTCGCCATACGTTATTCATGGACTTTAAATTTTGTTTTGGAGGGAAAGGCGAGACAAATCTGCGATATAGCTTACCTATTCTGAGATAATGGTGCATAGGCTGTCTCTCCGCTAAGCACAAAATACGGGGGCACAAAATGCGGAGCATAAAACGAGCATTTGGATTATACAAGCAACACGGCGATACAGACAAACGGCCAGGATGTACGGGCGAGAACGGAAGTAATATTACCGTATCAAACTTGCAGCGAAGCGTTACGGCAGGTACCTTTCTCACGTACATGCATAGGCGCTGCAGCTTGCATAGGCGTAAAATATTAAGGGGACGAAGCCAGCCTCGGTACGGAGTCCCTTGGTTACAGTATAAGGATCGCTAGGGATTACGGAGTAACCACAAGTGGCAGAACGTGTAATTTCAGGACCAAGGCACGTTACGGAGCTCAGCTCCGCCGCCCATCATTCTGTATGGAAGCCCAAAAGGGATGTTGACAGTCAGTTCTGGCAGCCCACGGAGCCTCGTCATGTCATTGGCTCTCCTGGACGCTCACCGCCGAGGGCCAAGACGAAGTTTGAAATGAGACGTCAATGCCTGAGGCCGCAGTGCCAGAACGTTGCCTGAACGTTGCCTGAGGCTCAAAGGGAAAAAGGCGGCAAGCCCTTTCTGGCTCATGCTGGAATCGGCCGACGTTGACCCGCGCTCCCCCCTCCGTCCGCCACGTATGTGGCTTATCTTTGTGAGGCGGTACCTGAGCAATGAGGCGAAAAGCCTCGCGCTCGCTTGTACCTGTTGGATGGATCCAAGGGCCCCAAAGCTGGCGGCCTTCAATTGGCTGCCTCTTTACGAAGAGCCCTACCTGCGTGATGCATGTGCATGCTAATATATCGCCAGTCTATGGATCGAGGTACGTGGACGCTTTTGGAAGGGGCTTGAGCAAAGCAGCAATGCACGAGGCACGTACGGACATGTCGGCCGAACCACTAACATTGTGGCGTCATTTTCTGCAGCCTCCAGGCGATGGACCACCTTTTGCGCTCGACCAGCTGCGTACGCCGCCTGTCGAGAAGCATTTCCACTCAGGATGCGTATCCCTTGGTCCAGGACCCTTTTATTCGCCGTATCGAGCGAACAGAATGCACAGAGGATGATTGATGCGGGGTTGGTGCAGGAGGAGCCCATCAGGCCGTGGGGTTTTCGAACCACCTTTAGCGCACCGGGTCGACTCGTCGTTTTGCGAGAATTCGAGATACCGCGCAAAGCGACGTGGTAGCAGTCGTGTGTCTGGCAGCCGTGTCGGGCTCGAGGCCTATTCCGGCGTAGAGCTTGTCTCCCAAAAGGCTGCTGACCCGATGGCCGCTGACGAGAATGCGAGGCTTCTCTCCCACCCCCGCGCTGTCTCTGGAAGTTCGCATGTGTGGCAACTGTTGGGCTTACATACGACTTGCTACCCAGTGGTTTTTTGTTTTTCTAATAATGGCGCCTCTTGCTAATACTGTATGACGAACTTGCCCACTTTCGGAACAGATACATCCAAGCCCTCCTGCCGATCTGAACGTGCAAAGGGGCGGATGTGGCGGCGGATTGCAGCGTTGGGAGGTCTCGGAAAGGATCAGCTGCATGCACCGGCTCCGACGGTAGCTTGTATACCGTCCTGTGTATTTTCCTTTTTTGTCATCTCGACATGTGCTGGGGACGCCGAGTGGGATTGTGCTTCGTGGACTGCGCCTTGGATGACATCCATGTCCTTCCCTCTGCCCATTGGAATGAAATGCCTACTGCACAGCAACATCCAACTTGCATGCTGGGAGATTGCTGCATGCAGCCGGGTGATGAATTCTGCTCCTCGGCATTGACCCGGAGCTTGATAGGCGAGGCAAGGCAACGTGGTGGTGGTCCCATTCGCTGTGTCACTTGCGGTTTGCATGCGTTCAACTGGCTGCAGCATGGATTGATTGTCTTTGAGAAAGGGGGGGTGTTGCATTCCAACAACCTGATCGACCCGTCCGGAATCATGGCAGCGATTGCCTCTTCCCCGTCTCTCCAGAAAGCAAACACGAATTCATTTCGCTATTATTGTATCATGACCGGAGCTTGGCGTCATGGCGCAGTCTGCTGCGATCGTCGTGTGGGAGGTCCAGCTCGTACTACATGTCAGTGGTGGGCGCGCCACGCGATGACAAAATGCTGGCGAATCCAAAGCGTCCCCTTTACTTGTATGTATGGGGTAGGGGAGCCAACTTTGCGTACAACATTTGGAGGGCCTCATGCACGTCGGCTTATTACAGCACTAAAACCAGTGGGTGTTCGACTCTCTATCTCCCTTTCCCATATTGTGTAAGCGGGATGTCCGGGGGAGGAAGCAAGAAAATTGGGTGGAGCGAGGCAATGCGTGTAAAGGGGGAGCTGCGTTGAACAGCCTCGGCACCGTACAAATGGAATGCGGAATTTGAGAGAGGCCGTCGCTGTTTGCCTCCGGGAGTCAATTCGGCTTGAGGTCGGAGCCTTTGGAAGTCTCCTGTTTGAGAGATTGAAGCTGTACAGAGAAACCGGGCAATCACCGGCAAGGCCGAACCATTGCGAGAGTCCGAGGAAGACTGCGGCTTCAGCGGCCAAAGGGAAAAAAAATTCACTTCTCCGATTCCTTTGCCTTCTAATTCTTACGGGGACGGAGCTAGTGAATTGCTCTGGTCGAGGTCTGGAACTCGATTGTGTTACCACTTGGAGCATCACAGCAGCAGCTATGGCGCGCTGGAGTCCTTGCCACAGAAACTCCGAATGCGGCCGTGGGCTAGTGGCGTCGCGCTTCGCTTCAACTGCGCGATGCGATGACTTGCTCGTACTGTAAAGGGACCTCGTAGATGACGCTTTTGGGCGAGGCCGACTGCCAAGGCATAGAGTACTGAGACAGTGTGGCCTGGACGCGGGCAGCACGCAAAATGCTACTTGTTACGGAGGAGCGCCCATGCCGAACAATCGAAGCCACGAGTAAGAGCTGCAGGCTGGCACGGCTTTGATTCGGCTGTGGCCCCGAGAAGAGGGTCCCTCACAGTAAGCCTCACAGTGAAGCGAGGACGGCTGCAGTATGTGCATACATATAGCAACATGTAATATGTATGCATCTGCTGATGAAATATGCTGCCGTTTGTAGCAGCCGAAGCAGAAAACTGGACACAAAATATTCAACTGCGATTTGATTGGATGTTTTTCTGCCGGACCTATCAGATGCCACACGTTACTACTCATTGGTCAAATCAAGGCAAAACAAGCTTGGCAGATTAGATGCTACTTGGATCAGTATGTACTTGTATATCTGGAGCACGAGACGTGTAATCAATGGTACCGTCATACAAGTACTATTGCTAATGATGGCGCTGGCGCTGTATTTTTAGGCGCGGAAGTGAGCCTCGCCTGCTGACGCTCCCCTGAACTGGTTCGCTGGTAATGAGGATCATCCTTGTTGGATTCAATCATTCTGTTGTTCCATCAGCGTTCGAAATGTACACACGGGCTGACCTACAGTACCGCACGGCCCATTTTGCACCGGGCGGTGAGTGCAGCCCCATCCGCCTTGTGAGCGGAGCCTGCTCTCTCTCTCTCTCGCTTGGCTGATCCTCTTTGATGGCGCACATATACAAAGGAGCACCAGCTGGGCTGCGCGCAAAAACAAGCACCAGCACCCCAGCTCACGCGCCAAATGACCCCAGCAGCGTCGCGCTAACGGTCGCTCACCAGCTATTTTTTACTATGAGGCATATCTTTGCCCAGTGCAAGGCCCTTCTGGCTCTTCCCTAAGAATAGGCCAGCACGGGATGGGGACAGGCTGGAATTAGGGAGCCTAGCGGGCTCGTCTCCCGTCATCATGATGCACTAAAAGCTGCTGCATAAAACAAGTAGCAGCGGGTTTGTGCATCCAATGCCCTTGGGCTCTTGGCGCCGAGTGACTTCATTCCTCTGTACTTGCTGAGCCTCACATGATGGGCAAGCTTTTTTTTTTTTCTTTCTTTGCGATGCCGGCACCTACCTGAGGCTCCCTTTTTTTTTTAATCTTCATCCCGTTTGTGTTACCCATGCAATTGGACGTTAGATTTGCCAAGAAGGATCTCTGGTTAGCGGTAAGATTTGACGGATGGATCAATTCTCGCTTGCCGTGATAGGAAAACACGGCAATCCATCCCTTACTTCGTACACACATGCATGAATGCTCACGAGAGTGCTTGTACGATGTACGTACTTTGTACATGGCCTTAGGTATGGGGGCAGAGCGCAACTGCAAGTTACATTGAGCAACAGCACAGGGTCTCGAATCCTCGTATTCGATCCATTTTGAGCGACTGGGTGGTCTGGGACATTTTTGGCCAGAGACAATGTCTTGTGCGATATATGCTTAACACGTCTGCTACGGCGCCAGGGCTGCCCGGTCGTTAGGCGACAATCTGTGAGACATCCAGCCGGGCCAGCCTCAGCGACGAGGCAATGCGGAAATTTGCAAGGTACGGAGCATGTACCGCCTGGAAGCGACCGGTGCTCGGCTGCCGCTACGGAGCAAATGTGGACAAGAGCCTCGGCGTAGCGTGATTGCAACATCGATATACTACTCCGTGCAGAGTGCTAGTCATGCTAAGCTGAGATCTCCATGGCAAAGCTGCCTGCTCCTTTTGCTCTCGCGCAGCCCTTTTCTGCGCGCACCCCTGACAAGGGCATCGACGCTTTCCTCTCGCAGACAGCAGCTCTCAGTCGTGTTGCAGGTCATCCGTTGTTCAATGCAGATGCGAGCGGGGAAGCGAGCGGCACATCGAGAAAAATGCTCCCCTCCCCTTGTCCCCGGCGTCTCTCATGTTCATCGACTAATCGCTACTCCTCCCCCCCCTTGAACCCTTGGGACACCCTTTTGCCCCCCCTTCAGCCTTTTAACATTGGCTGCTCAGAGGGAGCTCGAAGGGAATTGGGATTGGTGGTGGTGGTTGTGGTGGATGGCA
>PXNZ01000671.1:0-26548 GCA_003012085.1 Trichoderma brevicompactum
GGGGTGGACCGTCACCTTTATCCCCAACGGCAAGATGCGCGTCGAGAGCACGTTCTACCCGTCGCAGTCGGACGAGCACGAAAACTCGATTGTATTTGACGGCGAGAGGGGGACAATGAAGGTGGGCGGCGGGCCGAAGAGTGCGTTTGCGCGCAAGATTGGCGACCATATCGGCTTTTGGGTTAGGGAGAAGGGCTGTATACCTGGGGAGTAAGGGGGGGAACCAAAAAGGGGGGAGGTGAGGAGGGATGAGAAAAAAATGGATAATGGCAAAATATCGACCGATGCAAGTGCTGCCCGATATTATGACTTTTTGTTGTTTGGTTCTTCTCTTTTTCACGTTATGAAGCATGTGATTGGATTTTTTTTTTCACAGCTCCTATCGCCCTTTGTAAATGTCACCATTATATATCGGTTTGGATGCAGTCGTTGGAGGCGAGATAGATTTTATGACAGCCATGGCCTATGCTACTTTTCAATCATACAGAATCACAGCATGGGATCTTTAATGCTCAACGACACAATGGGGGTTTCCAACGAGGATTGTTCTATACATCTTCAGCCACGCAAAGCAGCTTACATTTTCATATATATACGGACTATACACATATTTATCACTATTAAAACAGCCGAAACACCGCACGTCCTCTTGGTCAATGTATCAACAAGCCACCGTCATCACGGATCCATCTACTTAGTTCCCGGTCGGACCGCACGTCGACACCTTCAACCCATTCATGATGTTGGAATAACCCGCAGGCTGAAGCTCATCCGGCGAGCCCGCAGGAATGGTTCCAACATACGCGTTGAAGTTGTAGATGCCGCAGGGGCAGTGGTCGAGGATCTGCATTCCCGCGTTGCCAGACAGGCCGTTGACCTTGAAGGAGATGGGGCCCGGGGCCATGTCGACGGAGAACTTGTTGGCGCCGGCAGCGGCCTGGAAGGTCTGTGTCTTTCCGCCGACGGTGACCTCGAGGGTGCCGGCCTGCTTGAGCAGCGTGACGATGAAGACCTTGTCCTGCAGCGACTGGTAGCCGTCCGGACGGCCCTTGAAGTAGTTGCCAGTGGAGTTGTCGGCGTCGCCCATGGTGGTGTCAGTGGCGTCGCAGTTGATGGTTGACAGCGTCGGCCGGAACCAGTAGACAATCTTGTCCTCCTGGATGTGCGCGCCAGGGTCGGCAGAGCCCTCCTTGTAGGCGGCGATGAAGGGCTGCGCCATGTCCAGCCAGCCGTCGTGCGGCATGCCGTACGTCCACTTGGAGTTTCCGTCGTCGCCGTGCGGGCTGTCGAGGCGGCCGACGTAGTGGCTCTCGCCGTAGTCGTTCCAGGTGATGATCTCGACGAAACGCGGCTTGAGCTGCAGGATCTCGTTCCAGCGGTCGAACCACAGGAAGTCACCAGGGAAAACCCAGTTCTTGGAATAAGGGACCTCGGCGCCAAAGTGCGTAAAGAACCAGGGGGAGACAGGGGCGAGATACGGCTTGCCGCCGAGAGCACCCAGATAGGCGTTGTCACCGTCCTGGACGGTCACATTGGAGCCGGGCTTGGGGGCCTTGTTGTTGCCATCACTAGGCCAGGCCATCCAGTTAAAGGCGGCATCGACATCGCCCAGGTTGGTGCCCTGCTGCGGGTGGAAGTTGGGAGCCCAGAAGACGTTGCCGCCGGCAGCGGACCGGATGGCGTTGGAGTCGACGCCGTCTCCCGCAAAGGACGAGGCGAAGATCTTGCCGTCGACAATCAGCTGGGCCGGCTTGGAGCCGTACTTTTGAATCATCTGGCCGACCTGCGCGCCCTGGTTGGTGTGGTACCAGTTAAAGTCGAACGAGATGAAGACCTTCATGCCGTTGTTGGCCGCCGAGTCGTAGGCGTAGCCCAGCTGCTGGTCCGTGTATGAGTCGACGCCAATGTTGAGGGCAAAGGCATCGATGCCCGCGGCCTTGGCGGCCTTCATGTCGGCGTCAAAGTCGGAAGCACTGCCACGGTTACCAACAATGCCAATCTGAGCGTCAAACTGTTAGCTGGGGAGGCTTCTGCTTTGTGTCTCGGTATTTTAAAGTTGAACGAACCATGAAGTGGCAGAACACGAGCGGTCCGCCATTCTGCCGGGCCTCGAGCGACGTGCTGTCAGAGCGAGGGACCGACAGGGCATGCGATGAAGCCGCGAGGGCTGCCGTGGCACAGAGCTTGAAAAAGCTCTGGACACGCATGGTGGATGTGTTGACGATGCGGTCAGAGGAAGAAGTTGTAGAGTTGGATATAGACTCGAGGTCCAATGCCAGCTTGGCAGACCAAACTTTGTGAAGCCATCGTGGGCCTTATATATACACCACCGCCACCAACGCATAATCCCCCTATTTCCACCACATGCCGTCAGCATCGTCTGTTTTTTTTTTCCAGGGCCAAGATCCGCCAAGTCCCCTGGGATATCCATTTCCGTCTCATCGCCTTATTCCTCACGGCGTCTTCGGTATATTAATCCTTTTCTTCGCGGCTGCTCCATCCGGAAATGATCATCTGGTGCTAGCCTCCGCGCAGCACCGGCCCCAGGGACGATCGCCTATCCGTTTGTGCTGCAAGCGGGAAATGATCTTCCGCTGAGGACGGCATGCACTCGGGGCTTTTGATATACCGAGTTGCCAGAGTTGTGACCTCGCTCTTGCGGTTAGGCTTGATGGGGATTTTCTCTTTGTTTTCTGCATCGTCGGCTTCACCAGCTCTCTGCTCAGCTCAGCACTGGCTCGGGGGCGCGTAAGGAAGGCGTCCTTGTAAGGTTGCATTCATGATAGATCAAGAGGAAGAGTTAGAGAGGCCGAACATAGCGCCGAGACGGTTTGAGCACGGGTTGACATCGTCATCGTTTGTCGTTTTGCGCGTTGTAAAGTTGGATACAGGTTATTTTGCCAAGTCAGCTTGGCGGGACTAGCATTTCTGCCAAGTCTTACTGCAATTAATCTAATAGAGAGGCGAGTGACATTCAGTGGATCGATCGCGATTTACATCTGGTTTCTGTAGATTCAGTTTCCATGTATGTAGTTGTCAATTGGAATTGAACTCACTAAAGGATAGACTATACAGACTTACATGAGTTACCCAGGTCAACTTCTCCTGTAGGCAGCAACTTTTGCCGGCATCCTTCACAACTCCATCGCGCCAAGACAGGGGTATCCAACCAAGGTTATTCAACTCCCTTATTTCTACTCCACAACTGGAGGAAAAACAACAAATCCTCCCCTTTAGTAGTGATTGACATGGAACAATTTCGTACACGCCGTCTGCTACTATCAAACACACCTTCTAAATCCAGCTCGCCAAATCCTATCCTCCCACCGCTATTATAGCATAGAAACAGCTAGTTTCGCGTTCTATAGAAGTGCGCCTCAGCCCGAAAGGATCGACACGAAATGTAAGCTGATCGTTGCCCCTAGTCGTCAGTTTTAGTCTGCCATATCCACTTCGATCGCAACTCTCGCTGACGATGCAGCAGCAGCAGCTGCAAAAGACGTACTTCACTCGGACTTGCGTAGTGAAACAATGGAACGGAAATCTCGGGCTTTGCACAGTAAACAAACGGAAAGCGATGACTATTCTCACTCTTACAGTTTCACCCCTTTGTGAAAACAAGAAGCGAATAAATGAAGAAAAAAAAAAAGAAAAATAACAAAAGCACAGTTTCATCTCTCTTTCTGCAATACTATTACTACACTCATACACTGGCCCTCAATAACAACACCTTTCAACACACAGGATTAAACGCAAAGAAAAAACAAAAAAAACGAGGGTAAGGCATCAGACAAAAAAGTAAATATTAGTAAAATGAACGAACGTGTATACACATCAACACAAAAACTCCTCTCCAATCAAAAAAAAACACAAGAAAAAAAAAAAAATCCCTGATATCACGAGTGAATAGATAGATCCTAGGAAAATAAATCGGTGGTGCTGTCGTGCAATCCTTTTTTTCTTGTCCCCAATGAAAAAAGTCGCATAGATAACTTTTTTTCTCTCTCTCTCCCTCCTCTCAACACAACGGTGCTTGTTGGCACCCGTCGGTCAGCTTAATTAGCAAAAAAAGGCATATTTCATCCCCTTCCAGACGCCAGGACGCGAGTGCTGTCCAAGTTAAAGCTATTTGCCCTCATATTTGCCGCTCACAAGCTTCCTCGTAACTGGGACATCGACCCATGCCTGCTCCGCGAGCGACGGGTTGGAACTGGCCGGGTTCTCGTCCGCAAAGGGATCGCTCTCCACAGCATCCTTGCTCGAGATCGTCTCTAATCTGGAGATGGAGATGCCGCTTCCCACAACATCTTCGCCCGAGACGGCGTACTCCCATCGGGCCTCAACGTGGCCCGGCTGCGGCTCCACGCCTTCTGCGCCGACGATGCGGCAGACAATCTTTTGCGCGACGTCTGTGAGGGTCACATCTCCCAGTCGCCAGTACACGAGGTGCTTATCCTTCAGATGGGTTCCACTAGGCTTCGTCTGGGCTCCCGTCGCTTTGCCCTCATACGCCACCACAAAGACGACATTGTGGAGAGTCACGGGAGCAGTCCATTTACACTCGGGGTTGAGCTGGTATTGCAAAAGGAGACCGAGCTTATCGCCCTGTGGCTTCCATGCGGGATTGAGTAGGAGAGGTGCGTGCCGGCCCAGGGAGTGAGTCTCGGATTCGTCAGCGAAGACGCGGTACGAGAAAGCAGTCGATGTCTTGGAGGAGAGGTGAGAAATGTCTAGGGCGTATTGGTCGGGCTGGTCGGGGGATGCGTTGTGGACAAAGATTCGGTTCGGGCCGATGCGTTCTAGGTTGGCAAAGTTGTTGATGCGAATGGTTTCATGTGCTGTTACGCCAATTAGAATCACTGAATAAGCAAGAAGTGGTATCACGCAAAGGAAGAGGGTGAGTCAAACTTACTCTTGGCAGAGTCGGCATCACCCGTGGGATTATTGGCAAAGGCAATCTCTCCGGCGACTGATGTGCTCTTCAGCACGCCACCCTCGAAAAGAACCGACACCGTCTCGATAATGGACGCGTTCAATCCAGGACCCGTAAGGTCCGGATGCTTGGTATGCGCGCTGCCGAGCGAGTTGCCGGACCGGACCGACTGCGTGTCGGAGGCGGCGCTGGCCTCGGAAGCAAGCGCCGCCACGGCAGCCGGCCGAGAGGACGGGGGCCGAGGGGGGGATCCCGGGAGGGCAGGCAAGGCGGGAATGGCTCCGTCCGACTGGCTCTCCCCAAAGTGCAGCACCGGCGCGTAGATGGTGTTGCGCACGTCGCGGCGGCCTCGGACCGTCATGGAGCGCCGATTGATGGAGCCCATCTTAAGCGTGTTAGCCACATTCGAGAGCGCGGCTTGTGCCGCTTCGGGATCCTCCTCTTCAATTGGCTTGTTCTGGATGTTTAGCTTGAAGAGCTGATCAGCCTCTTCGCTAGCGGCCTCTCGCTGGGCTTCCGAGATGGGATCGTTCATTGGCGCCCGTATCGTGAAGCCCTCGTCATCCTTGGAAGCTGCCTGGGGATTAGCCTCCTGTTGACTTTGCTGGGATGGTGGCGGATCGGACGGAGCGGCAGCGTCGGGCTGTTGCTGCTGCTGCTGCTGCTGCTGCTGCTGCTCCACATTATGGTTGCCGTTGACGGCACCAGAAGGTTGCATTTCCGGCGCGGGAGTATCCAAAAGACTTTCTCCAGCTCCTAGACCATTCGTGTTCCCGTTTCCGTTCACTGACGGCTCTCCTTCCCTCTCCCTGTGCATGGCGTCTGACGATGACTGCGGCCTGCGAGCTGCGTCCGGCATCTCGGGCAGGATGGATAACCTGTTGTTTTCGTGGAGATTGCTGGAGGACGTCATTGGGGAGACGGCGCGGCCATGGCTGCTGCCGAGCCGTCCAAAGGTAGCGCCAGCCGCCTTCTGGGGGGACAGAGAGCCGAATCCTGCGTGGATGCTCTGGCGTCGGCGGCCGCCAAACATGGTGCCCAGCCTTCGCAACTTGGATTCTAAGCATTGCCATTTCGTTAGTCTCAACGCACGCTATATGAGGTCATCATCATCCCATTGACCAATGACTTACCGGGCTTGGCCTCGTTGTTGGGTAGTGAATTGTGCTCGCTAACATCATCTTCGGGTGGCGGCTGGGAGGCGGGATTCGGCGTTGATGGGGCGCTCGGCCCGCTGGCGGAATTCTGCGACATATGGGTTGTCGAGCGTCTCGTGGTGGTCGCCCGCGACGGCGGCAGCAGAGCCTTGCCGGCGGTCACTTTCTGTACGAAGCCTTGCACCTCCCTCTCGGTGCTAATCTCGAGCATCATGGCTAGCGTCTCGACGGATATGTCGGTGCCTCGCTGGGCTCGGTCAGACTCGTGAGTTTGGAATTGGGTCAGCAAGTCTCGCAGCATGTTGATGCGCGACTCGTCGAGCACTTGGAGGGTTTCGAAGATGAAGGGCGACTGCGACTCCCACTGCTGCGTGGCCGACTCGAGCTTGGACGACGCGGCGTCGACCTTTTGGGTGCTGGCCTTGCCGCCCTTTTTGGTGAGCTTGTCGGATCGGTCTCGCGCGTCGTCGAGCTCCTTGGCCATGATGGCCAGGTTGTTTGAGATGTTGGTCATGTTTTGGACGTCCTGGCGCTGGGCAAAGGCCCTGAGCGGCTGCTCGACATCGTTGCCGAGGCGATCTGCAAATAGCTGGTGGGACTGCGCAATGCGTTCAACGGACTCGACGATTCGGGACCACGGAAGCTGGAAAACACTGCAAAAGAGTCTCTGTTAGCAACGACAATCGACGGCTGGGCTCGAGCAGAGCAGCGGACGGCCGCATTGACGGGGCGCTCGGCGACTCACCCCAGCTCCGACTGCGCATTGGGAGCCCTGAACTGGGCCAGCTTGCGCATTCCTAAGACATATTGTTCCTCGACGCGACGGCGCTCCTACAGCAACAACGATTGAAGGTCAGCTTCCGAGCCACAATGCCATGACCGACGCTTCCGCGGTGCGGTGCGTACCTGGAGCCAGTCGGCAATCTCGAGATTGATCTTGTTGATGCGCTTCATCCGGTCGTTGAGCGTCTGCACGGCCTGGCCGGGCTGCAGATGAGCCTGTGCCAATGGGCGCCAAAAGGGCGGCTTGTCAGTCCATTGCGCCTCGCGATGCACCACGGAAGGCTAAAGAACAGCCTCGCAGGAGCAGAAACAGCAAGGAGGGAATCCAAGGCTTACCAGCATGGCCGGATACTCTGACCTGGCCGTCTCGTCCATGGCGTCTGGCGGCGTCTGTGGCTAAAACTGGCTGGCGGTTCGTTGTGCCCTCGCCCAGAGACAAACAGGCGGCGGAAAGGAAAAACAAGGCAGAATTAAAGATGTGCGGAAGACGGACTTGATACGGGGCGCCGTTTCCTAGTCGAATGCGCGCATGGCGATGCCCAGCTGGTAAGAGAAGTCGCCTGGTTTTGGTGGAGAGGAAGAAAGATGGTGGAGATGGTGACGGAAGAACTGGGCTGGTGGTGGTGCGTCTTTGGCCACCTGGAGCTCGAGCCAACCAGCTGCCGCGGCTGCTGTAATTTTTCTCTTGTTCCCTGCTGCAACGGTGGGCCACAGCAGGGCCACAGCAGCCTTGCTCCCTGGAACCGCACCTGGAACCCAATTACGGGGGCCCCCAATTAGGTACAAAGGCGTCCAATTATGGGGGCCGATGCCGCCTCGTCAGCACCAAAACCAGTCAAACGCCAGCCGGAGCCAAGCCCAAACGGGAGGAGATGGGGGCAACGAACCGCTGAAAGGGCCGCTGTTCTGTCATGTTACGTACATAACAGCTACCTAGTACCTAGGTAGTAGGTACTAACCTTTGTAGTTGCTAGCTGTCGGAGAAGCTTCGGGTCTTTTTGCGCGCTGCTCCATAACTCGGTGCTTGTAGGCTTCAAAATCACCACGGAGCTCCATTTGATGCATCTTATCCTGGTCGGTTTCAACGAAATGGAGCCCAATCGCCAAATGACGTGTCGCGCAGGCTTCACAGGGCCGCTGGCATGATCCCGAGGGGGTGAATTGGAACCTGCGTGGGGAAAACATTGTGCATGATTTTATGTCGAGCGCATGGATCGAGTGCTATTTATAACACTGAGCTAGCTAATGCTGCTGTCAAAACAGCTATCGCAGTCTCACTCACAAGCTGCCGGTTTATATCGTATCGTCGTTTGCCAATATGGCTTCGTCGGCTTGGAAGACGTCTCTCTCATCAGTAGACCGATATGAAATCATTTCAAAAATGTGTGTGTTTGACAGAAATACCCTTCTTTTCTTATTTTGTTTGATGGAGGTAGTTGCTGACTGTGGCTCAACGCATAGCTTGGAATCGCTCCCCTCACAGGACATGAGTGAAGCCATCGCCATTGAGCAAGCAGCATACGACAACTCATCCTCACGAGTACGTCAACCAACGTCAATCGTCTCACAATTCACAAACAATCTCACTAAAACCAACCCCTCTAGGAGGAATACGACTCTGCCTGCCAGCCAACCAAACCTTCATCCTCATCGCCATCCTCACCACCACATCAACCATCATCCGAGCCCTCAGATTCCGGCATCCGCATCGGCTCATACCTCAACTGCACCCCCATCTCCGAAGGCATCACCTCCGAAGTCTTCCGCTCCCACTCCGGCGACAAGGCCCTCAAGGTCATCGTCGCCCATCACAACCTCGAGCCGCACAACCCCCAGCGCGAGGTCAAGATCCTGCAGACGCTGCGCCAGCCATGCATCCCCCTGCTCGAGACCTTTCGCGACCAGGAGCAGCGCCTCGTCCTCGCCTTTCCGTATATGCCGCTCACGCTCGCGGATCTCCTCGATAAGAGCAGCGGCGCCGCGCTGGAAAAGGCTCAGATCCGCTCCATCTTCACCGACGCCCTCAACGCTCTCCAGGCCATTCACCAACAGGGCATCATCCACCGCGACATCAAGCCCTCCGCCATCCTCCTCTCTTCGCCCTCCGGCCCAGCGTATCTTTCAGATTTCGGCACGGCCTGGCACCCCGACTTCTCCTCCTCCTCCGAGCCCCCGTCCTCCAAGATCCTCGACATCGGCACCGGCCCGTACCGCGCCCCCGAGGTCCTCTTCGGAGACAAATCCTACGGCACCGCCGTCGATATGTGGGCTCTGGGCACCATGCTCGCAGAGGCCATCCGCTCTCCGCCGTCGCCGCTCTTCGAATCGCGCCCCGTCCACGAAGACGGTAACCAGCTGGGCCTCATCCTCAGCATCTTCAAGACGCTGGGGACCCCCACGCCCGAGACGTGGCCCGAGGCAAAGGCCTTCAAGGTCACGCCCTTTGAGCTGTGGACCGTGTTCCCGCAGCGGGAATGGGAGCTGATTTTGCCAGACGTCGACGCAGGGTTCAGAGAGGCCGTAGCGAGATTAGTTCGCTTCGATGGGAGCAGGGCTTCGGCCGACGAGGCATGTCGTGTCTTGGCCGAATTTTAATGCTTGCTCCGTACATGCATAGCTGACATGTGTTTTTTTCTTTCTTTCTTTCACAGGTCCTAACGTACAAGTGCTTTTCAAGCGATGAAGTAACATGAACGACAATGCTCTCTAAGGCATTTCTTGGTTGATATACAAAGTAAACACATATGCATGCATAATTCATCATATACACATTAACATAAAACTCTTTATAATAACGTATTCAAACCAACAACCAAAAAAAAAAAAAAAAGAATAACCTCTTCCACTTCTAACCGCGCCTCCTCTTCTGCGTATCAGCACCCAGATAATCAATCGGATTCCTGCACAGCGGACACGTGTTCTGGCTGCTGCTCTGGAACCACTTGTACAGACACGTCCGGTGGAACAGGTTCTTGCACGTCGAGCACCGCTTGTCTGGCATGCGCTTGTCTGCCGCGATGACGCTGTAGCAGATTGCGCATTCCGTCTGGCCCTTGAGCGCGCCTACAATGTTGCGCTTGAGGATCTGCAGGCCATCGATGACGCTGCCGCCGGAAAAGGTGATGACGCCCTGCGTCGTCATGATCCAGCTGTTCCACGTGCGCTCCTTGACGGCCACGGATTCCTGGCCGGTGACGGTGACGGCTTCGATGGGGTAGTTTGGCGAGACCTTGATGACGATGGAGGCTTGCGTCTCGTCGACTTCGTAGCCGACAATGACTTCCCTCGCGTTCTTGGAGATCTTGAAGAGAACCTCCTGCTCGTCTGGCCCGGGGGCCTCCTGCTGGTCCACCCACGTCTGCACCTCGTCAAGAGTCTCCGAGATGATGAGGGGCGAAAAGTATTTTGTCGTCCACGCCTCTACCGCGATGCGCGTCTGCTTGGAGCGGCAGCCGAGATACCACGCCTTGAAGAGGCCGGGAATGTACTTTAGCGTAAGGTAAAACAGGTGCACAAGCAGCCACTGCATGCTCCGCTCTTCGGGCTCCGACCGGGCGACTTTGACGTCGTAGTCTTGGATGTGATCCGTCGTGAGCAGCTCTCTTTCGAGGCTCAACGGATGTGCGGCCGAGTGGCCGAGGACATCAAACATGAAGTCCAAAAAGGGGGATATGTAATCCTCCGTCTTGAGGTTTTCCGTAAAGTCGCTTCTCATCTTGAAGGACGATGCCGAATAGGCGTCGAAGACGAGCTTCCACGACAACAGGTAGCTTCTAATGGGGGACGGGAACTGTGCGAGCATTTCGTCTGTGTAGCGCTCCAGAGTGGGCGCATCAAGAAGTAATGACAGCAACTCGTCCGGCAGGCGAGCCTCTTTGCATATAGTTAGCATTTATATTGTCGAAAGTCAAGAAGAAAGAAAAAAAAAAAAAAAATCTTACCTGTCTTATCCAAAACAGTCTCAATAGAACGCTGCTCCTGAATCGCCGGTATCGCCCTATGCAACAGATCAAAAGCCGCAGTCTGAATATCCTGAGACTCTGAAGCGACTAGCTCGTAAATGTCTGAAATGTCCTTGATGTTTTTAATCGACACCTTTTCCACTTCCCTGCACAGCAAGGCGTCTACAATCTCCAGAGGCTGACTGCTGGCTCCGCGTGGCAGCTTCAGCAGCTCAATCAACGACTTTGATCTCTTGCTTGCTGATTCTCTGAGGGCATCTTGCAGATCGTCGTTTGCATCTTCAATGCTCTCCAGCGTCTTCATCAGCTTGAGAGAGGAGTGGATAAAGGGCAGAGCATCCGGAAGGGGATGCCCAACCGCCTTCTCCCACAGATCGAGGCTAAACTCAATGGCCTTTTCCCAATATGAGCCAAACACGTCGCTCATGCAAGGTAGCAACTGAGTCAGCACGCGGCAGATCTCGGCAGAGAGAGGAGCGCTTAGCGTCTCGCCATCCTCAAGCCAGGATGTAATCTGCCTGACGGCAAATACAACGCGGTTGCTGGCCACAGGCAGTTCTCCGCTATCGTACACCTGCGCAGAGAGAGCAAGCAAGACGAGGATCAACATGGTCTTGTTGTCGCCCGCAGAAGCCCCAGCAATGTCGCTAACAAGTCGGTTGCAGAAATTGCTAGCCAGTTTGGAAGGTTTGATCGTCTCGCCGAGCCCCGAAATCAAGGCAGCAGCGAGAAGAGCGGTCTCAGGGGCAGCCTTTGTCAGCACCGGCTTCAGAAGAGTCTCCTCCAGACTAGGCGGCAGGCCGTGAGCCTCAGACAAGACCTGTACAATCTCACTGATAGCCCGAGCGCTATAGACGCCCCTAGGGGTCAACTCTTTCGACTCCTCCTTGAGGAGATCGACCAGGCCACGGAAGATGTGAGCCTGTTCTCCGTCCGCCGAGCTGTCCCACCATGTTGACGCTAGCGAGCTCTTATTGATGAAGCTCCTCAACGTCGTCACCAGAGATTCCGCCTCGGCCACGGACTCGGCAGTCTCTAGAGTGAGCCATAATGAGTTATCGTCCCTAGAAGTGATCTGATCGGTAGCAAGCTGTATGGCGAGGCACTGGATGTAGAGCAGCTCTATCTGAAACTGGCGCGGGAGCCTAGCAACATCGATCCCTTCTTTCATAAGCAGCGCAGAGTAAAGAGACATTCTCAACGGTACAGAGCGACCCTTTCTGTCTCTGTGCACGCGAATCTCGGTCGGATGAGCCGTCAGGTTGGTCAAAGTGGCGGCACCTCCCAGGCTGTTGGTGATTGACAGAGAAGGATTGATGGGCTGTTCCAGGAAAGGCGCCAACTTCTGCATCCAGACATTCGTGCTTGGGAAGATTTCTTCAACAGCAATGCCGGCAGTGTGCGCCTGCTGAGCCTGTTTGGAGAGAGTTTCAATATCCAGCGATTGGGGGCCTGCTCGCTCGAGATTGGATTGAATAATTTCGATGACTGGTTGGGTTCCAGCCCCCTCTCCTTGCAGGATGGAGCGGATTGCAATGGCCTTTGACGAAACGACATTGCTGCTGATTTCGGACAGACTCAACAGCTGCGCAACCAAAGCTGTGTGGAGGGAATCGTTTTCTGTGAAGAGTTGCGGCTTGCCCTTGGCAAGCACCTCCAGTGCTCTCAGCGCCGACTCCACAGATGTGGGCTCTTTGTCGAGAATTTCGAGCAGCTTTTCAGACAGCTCTTTACAGCTCTCATCGGAGAGACCACGGTCATTCATGCCGGCTTCGAGCAGCTCCCAACCAGGCGCCCCAGTCTTCACGGCCTCGACTGCTTCCGTTACGATGTAATCCTGGAGCTTGGCGTTCTTCTGGGTGAGCTCGGAAGCCTTTTCTTCGGAAATAAGTGACGCGAGGGCTGAATTGCGAACAGTACGGTCGGGAAATGCCAAGACTGCCTCAACCCAAGCTCCCCAAATCGTGCGGTAAGTTTGCTCTCGTGAGGGGATTGCCCCCAAGAGGTTGAGGCAGGATAGCAGGGGTCTGCTAGAAGCAGACTGGATAACCTTTTCTATTGATTCTCCCGCAGCTGCTGATAAGAAATCCGAGACCTTATCCCCCGTCTCGCCGTCGAACAGGTGCTGCGCAGTGCTCAGCGCGTATTCGAGAATGCCCGCAGCCCCAAATGGCTTCATATTTCGATTCTGCAAAATCGTAATGCACTGGTTGATGACCGTCTTGGAGGGAGCGGCTGTCTGGTCCGGGAGAGATTCCTCCAATCTAACCAGCTTCCTGTGAATTTCTCCGACAAGACCAAACCACCTGCGGCCCTCCTCTGCAATCTTCTCCTGGGAAGACTGATACTCTCGGGACACCTCTGGGAGAGATCCAGAGATCTTGGTGCACAACAAAGTAGCCAAGCGCTCCCACTCCTCTGATGATGCCGAGACGACGGCCGGAGGACTCCGAAGTATGGTTAGATGAGCTTCGACCAAAATGGTCATGGCGTTGGGTCCCAGAGGAATGGCCACCGGCTTTTCGGACACAGTAAGGAGGGAGTGCTCAAAGAGAGGGAAGATTTGCTCGCGAGCAAACACAAGCTTCTCGTCGTCGGAAAGGTTTTTGATCAGGCGCTTCAGAGTATCGATGTAACACTTCCAGGCCATGGAGGTGTTTGTTCGGGGCTCTTCGCGGTTCGTCACGCCGGCCTTCACAGCTTCCAGAAATTCAGAGGCCGTCTCCAACTTTTTCATCTGGGCCTCTGGGAGGACGGATATGAGCTCGTCCAGGTGTTCCCAGAACTTTGCAGGGCAGCCTTGCGATCCCTTTTCGATAAACTGTCGTAACCGTGAGAGCGCCGGCTTCTTCTCTTTGGTGGAGGGCGTCCAGAGGTCGGGAACGGCTTGCGATAGCCTCGTCAACGCCCGGACATAGTCGAGCGCAGAGCCGGTCTGGCTGGTCTTGAGGCCGCCTGTGACTATGGCCTGCCTTGCTTGTGTGGATTCGGCATAGGGAAGTTTGCGACTGAGACAAGTGATGAGGAGGTGGCATACGGTCTTTCGCACGGCAGAGTCGTTGAAGGTAATGGCGCGCCACACGGTCTCTTCGGCGAAGAACTCGTCAAACTTGTGGCTCAGCTTGCCGATCTCTTCGTCGTTGAGTCTCTGCAGAAGACTGAGGACCAGCGACAAGCTGCTAGCCACAACCCTGAGGTACTTGGCCTCTGCGTCATCCTTTGTAGTAGATCGCTCGTCGCTCAGGGTATCCTGTGTTTCCCGGATCGCATCGATGGCATAGTCGAGGATCTGGACCTGGCACTTTCTCCAAAACGCCGCCACCTTTTCGGGAGTATTGATGAAGGAGGAGAGGCCGTCGCTGGCGGCGCGCGCAACTGCTCGGTCCCGGTCATAGAGGCCGGCCAGCCAAGCTCCTACAATCTTGGGGATGTGTCTCTCGGCTCGCCTCCGCGCCGACTTGATAAGCTCAAACTGTAGGCTATGCGCCAGCTCGCGAACGCGGCGGGCGTTGTCGATGGCGGTGCGCGGATACGTCTCGGTCCAGACGTCGAGAATGGCATCCTCGACGCCGCCGTCCTTGTCAAAGGGCTGCGCCTGGACATGAGCCAGCAGATCCTCCAGGGCCTTTGTCTTGGTAGTGCTGTCCTTCTTCTGCAGGTTCTTGAGCGAGACGACGACATTCGGATCCGAGACGGCGCTAAAGGACGGGGGTTCGGCGAGGTACGACAGGGTGCCCGTCCCGCCCGGAGCACCGAAGCCACCGAACTTGGCTCCCGGAGCACGGCTGGCACGCTTCATGGCGAGGGTTTGGGGTTTGCGCACAGCAGAGGGAGCTCCGTGAGGTGGTGATGGAGAGCTGGAGCTGGAGCTGGAGCAGGAGCTGGAACAAGAGGCTATACGGAGGAGGGACCGAAAAAATTAGTAATTGGCCAGGCCCTGTGGCCGCTGGAAAAAGTCGCCTGTGATGTCAGCATCGCCTGCGCAAAGCTGCTGCAGCTCTTGGGGCTTTCAGCGCGCGGTTAGCTGAAGAGTCACGCCGGTTTATAGTGGATATCACGGGGGCATTTAGATTAGGTAAGCGCCGCTTTGGAGCTGCACGCATTTTGAGTTTGCATTTGAAATCAAGCAAGCAGCGAAGCATTCCACTGGCCAGATTGGGGAATTTTATTCCCTGGCTAGAGCTTTGGATGAGTATGAAGAAGAATAATCAGCCATTAGAAGGTTTGTGATGCCCTGATGGCTGTCTAAGTTTTGTCTTTGTAGAGTATCTACCGAAATAATGCCCTTTTTCTGTGCACTGCTGGTACGGAGATACCACGGAGCGCATACAAATCTCAAACACAAGAATCCACTGGAGGTACCTAGAACCAAGTACCCCTCCCCGAAAGTTGCATGGTCCGGCATTGCCCGTTTAGGCAAACAAGGTTACAAGCTTACGACGGAGCAAAATACCTTATCACATACATAAATGTCGACAGCAAAGGACAACATGCTGCAAAAGCTCGAGATCCGAACCGTCTCCAGTCTTGCCAGAGAATCTCGAGGCGGTCAGCCCTGCTTCATGGCTTAATTAAATAAAGTCAGCAGCGCAGTCGTGGACCGCCATTTCGTCTCACAGAATGACTCGCAGATGCCCGAGACGACTGTGTTCCAGTGATATCACGACACGCCTCCGTAATAATCTCCAAATCTGCAATTCGACTCGAGCAGGAAAAGCCCGACGGCCAAGGCTGCATGCCCGATACGCGGCCCCTGCATAACGCTTGTCGAAAAGTCGAAAAGCGCCACTCAGCTTCCGACGCTCTACTTGGCACTCCGTGCTCCGTACTGCCTGTATGTATATGTAGTCTTATATTACCCGCCAACTAGGCAGTCCCTGATCCGGGCGGCGGCGCTGGCGTGATGTTGGTGAGGGAATTTATCGAGAGCCTCTGATAGGCACTCCAAGTGCCCGCCTGCGTGTGTGCGCTACTCCGTGCATCCGCCATCTCGCCACTGGCCCGCCCAAGCCGCGTTTGCCTTTGGCTGCGCTCCCACACCAAAGACTGAAGGGATCATCGCCAGCAGTACATTGCGCATACTAGCATAGTACAACGTGCTGGTACATTCTTTTGCTCTGCAGGCCGCATCCGCCACCAGCCCTGAATCATGATAGTGTCCCTCTGGTTTCCAAGGATATGAATGTTTCTTAATAGACAAATTTGCCATATAGACGGCCTCTATTTTTCTTCCAGAGGCAAGTAACATCAAACTCAACGTGTTCGTCTCATGTCTCTTTCACGTGATGGCTGTATCTCTCGGTATGGGACCCCAGATGCCGCAGCTGCAAGAAGAACCCTGATTGGCTCACCGGCAGCGGCTTGGCTCGGTCAATTCAGCAGCAACTCCACTGTGACGTCGTCGCAGCGCTACCCCAGGCCCCCTAGGAGCCTCTAAACAGCTCAGCGAAGCGACAAGTCTTGGGGGAGTTTGGTGGGGAACCTGGGGCCCCTGCATGGGACGATGCAGGCAGCATTCAAAACAAGAGGGCGATATGTTAGGAATGGCATGGATGGCGTGTACGAAGTAAGGAGTATCGAGGAGATTTACAGCACTCAGATATATGGTGCTTTATTGGTAGACGGCCGCCAGAATCAGCATCCGATGGCCGTTCCGGCATCACAAGTTATACCTACTGCTAGAATTACAAACTACGGAAGCACCAGCTGGTAACACACACGCTGAGCGCAGTTTAGTTGATCAAGCCTCTCTCTCCCTCCTCCCTAGAAACGGCCCACCGCCAGCCCTTGCCAGCGCGGCCTTCAGTGGCACCCTCGCTGTGGACTTAGCGGGTTACCCCGCAAGTGGTGCTGAATCGCTTGGCCCCAGCGCGGTGACCAAGTTGGTTCACCTTCAGATAAGCCGCTGATGCTCCTTCGTCCATACTTGTACTTGGCCCTATCCTGTTGACCTATTGCTTCTCGTCTCCCCTTCCAACTCTGTTTCCTGATTCTCTCCAAATCTCCCACTTCACACCTATTCTTCCTGCTTTGCGCTCCCACTCCTGCACCCTCCCATCTCCCCCATCTTCAGCGCATTCTTCTTCCATTACAGTCCTTACAATCTTACTCTCTGGCAACAACGTCCGCCTTGTTCCAACCATTCCGGACATTCACTCAGCTGTGTCGTCTGTCCTCCCCCCGCACAACCCGGTTCTGCCCGAGTTCCATGTCACATGCAATTGCTGCTGTTGGGGTGATCCAGCTTGACGTTTGCCTGGTACGTGCTTCGTCTCCTGCTATGGCTTCATCGTGACGTTTTCAATGCCAAGCTCTACGCCGAGCGGGAAATGGTGTGGTGTGCTGACTGTGATTTATCTCCAGATTCGGTAGTGCATCTCGCTCAGCCATTGGCTCGACGTCTCTCATCACAATGCTCCCAGCTTCGCAACTTGCCTCGCCTCGTGCAAGGCTTATCCTAGCTCGCGGCGCACTCAACTCCAGTGCACTAGTTTCTGCGCAATCCAACGCCAGCCAGCAGTGCCGCCAGTTTTGCGGCTTCGACCTTGGACGCCGCCGCCATCGCGTGTTTGCGTTCAAATACCTAATCTCCTCCCTCAATAGACACAATCCCAAGTCGGGTAGCTCCAAGGCGGCTGCCTCCTCTACTGGCAAATACACAAACCTCAAGGACGTAAAGTCGTGGTCTGATGACTTGTCTGGGGCTCGCCCCGGCCGCAACATCGAGGACGTCGAGCGAGATGCCATCAACCGTCTATTTCACAAGGATGACGGCGTCTGGACGCCGTTGCAGAACATCCGAAACTACTTGCACCCAAGCCGCTCCTCCAGTCAGGTCACTGCTGAGAGCGTCCTGAGGGCTACTGCGGGGGACAGCCTCAACTTCATCGATCCCATCACCAACCGCAGAGTGTCACGCGCAGAGCGCGGCAAGTACTCTGCCACAAAGTTCGACGACCCGAACGCACCCCGCAAGTTGACTCCGGAGGAAGAGTCAAAGCAATACACAGACCTTGGCGACTACAAGCCCGCCAAGTGGAATGAGCCTGACGGGCTACCTCACTTGACTCCCGAGGAGCGCTCCAAGATATACGAGGACCTGCCCGAGTACTCAAAAATGAAGATTGACGACCCCAATGCGCCGCGAAAGCTGACGCCCGAGGAAGAGTCCAAGAACTATGAGGATTTGGACAAGTATAAGCCAGTGACGTGGAATGAGCCCGACGGTCTCCCTCGGCTCACTCCCGAGGAGAAATCCAAAATCTACGAAGATCTTGACAAGTACGGCCCCGTCAAGTGGAACGAGCCAGACGGCCTGCAGGAGAGAACGCAGGAGGAAAAGTCCAAGGATTACAAAGACCTGCACAAATACGGACCCGTCACCTGGGATGAGCCCGATGGCCTTCGACGCCTCACTCCCGAGGAAAAGTCGAAAAACTATACAGATCTGCATGCGTACGGCGGCCCTTTTACTTGCAGGGAATCCGTCCTCAAAGACTACGAGGCTCTCCAGAATGACCCCACGCCCAAGGCAGAACCCATCCCTGCCAAGGTCCAAGTGCGTGGCAACACAACGCCTCAGTATGACGACCTGGACAAGTATGGACCTGTTCGCTGGAATGAGCCCGATGGCCTTCGCCCGTTGACGCCTGAGGAGCTCTCCAAAGACTACGAAGACCTCCACCGCTATGCGCAATATCCCAATGCCGGCCCCAAGACTCCCCGAGTGCATCCGGAAGAAGCGTCCAAGGCGTACAAAGACCTGCCCCAGTACTCTTCATTCCCCAACGCAGGGCCGGCAGTGGAGAGAATTCACCCAGAAGAAGCCTCCAAGGTCTACAAGGATCTTCCCGGCTACGCCGTCGACGGCTATGTGGAGCCGGAGAAGACTCGTCATGTTCACCCTGAGGAACTGACCAAGAACTACACCGACTTGGGCGAGTACGAGCCTCAGAGCTTCGACTCTCCATTTAAGCCATATCCCATGCACCCCGAGGAGGCGTCCAAGGCTTACAAGGATCTCCATGGCTACAAATCAACTCCTCCCGATGTGGAGAGCGAGGTGGAGGCCCCGGATGTCGTCGCCGCCAGCCTCGAGTCTTACGACGCAAAAGAGAGACTTCAGGCCGACATGGCAGCCTCAGCTGCCAGGTACCGCGGAAGCAGTGTCGAGGGAGCGGAGGAGAGTTCCCTGGAGTCGCTAACGGCGGATGATATCCGAAGCCAGGTACTGAGCAGGGCCAACATGGGTCAAGAGGTGGCTGCAGAAAACGAAGAGGCCGAGATGGAGCTGAGTTCCATGGATGAAAGTTTTCCCAGTGAGTTGTCGAAGTCCGAATCCGAACCGATCGAACGCATCACCAGCAAGCTGGCCCAAATGCGCGCCGAGAAGGACCCGTACTCTAACGATCCAAAGGGACTAGAAACAAGTTATTCTGAGGAGTGTGGTGGCGAGACGAGGGCGGCTGTAGCCAAGCACTACGAGTCCGCCACCGCCGCGACAACGGTAACAGATGAGCCGGCCATGTACAAAATCCTCGCCTACGACACGTCAACCGAGTCTGTTAGCGTTGCCGAGACCACATCCGACGATCA
The DNA here is from genome assembly GCA_003012085.1 of Trichoderma brevicompactum. Lineage (NCBI taxonomy): Eukaryota > Fungi > Ascomycota > Sordariomycetes > Hypocreales > Hypocreaceae > Trichoderma > Trichoderma brevicompactum. Next base: position 19,431 of record PXNZ01000671.1, read on the forward strand.
TGATGTTTCTACTCCCCCAAAACTAACGGACGTGCTGCTGCGGCTGTCGCACCCGTCCAAATTCCTTCCTTACTTCAAACCCCTGCAGGAACATGGCTACGATATCTTATCCGGCGGAGGCGATGTGCTTATTTTCCGCAAGAACCGACCCGCCTCGCCCAACGCCAGCGATCTCCCCTCCGAGTCGCCCAGCAACACGACGCGCATCAACCCCGTCGACATGATGGGGCGGTCCGTGACGGGCAACTTTGCCAGCCCAACCGGCTTCGTCAACTACGACAGCCTGGAGGATAGCCACAAGAAGCCGGCGCCGCCCTTTCGCAACAACAAGGACACGAAGAGAGACGAGTCTGAGCGAAGCGGATCAGCAGCTCCCGAGAAGAAGAAGAGGAGGAGCTTTGGCAAGAAGGTGGTGATGGGCACCGTCTGGGTGGGCGGCGCGGCGTACGCGGTGGGAGCTCTGGCAGAGCATTTCTCGGCCACGGGCAAATAAGGCAGAGACGTTTTGCCTGCACTGCATTGTTATTACAATTGCTAGTCTTTCGCTCTAGGTCGGCAGCATAAGGGCTATTCCCATGGCTATGGACATGGGCCCGGGAGTAGGAGTTTTTGTCTTTTTTCTTTTTTTTTTTTTCCTTTCTTCTCTTTTTCCTTTTTTTTTTCTTTTTACGTGGGATCAAGTCTGAAATACCCCCATCCATCGATCGCGAATGCGGGCTGGGAGCGACATGTCGTGAATCATGATTGCTATGAGGTCTACTCTTTTTTTCTTTTCTTTTACGTGTACATTAGCTAGCAGTTTCTGGCTCAGGCCGGCTTGAATTGGAATCTCCCAGTTGGTGTCAATCGTACGGCCGTGATGAATGCTTTTGTGAGAGGATGCAAATATTGTCTTGATTATAACAGTCAACGACTGGTGGCAGCTATTTGCCATGTCAATATGCCATGATGCGTGACTCGTAGAATGAATTGACATTCTTTTGGCAATGAAAGCCCATTGCCCCAATTTGCGAATATGCCCATGCCATGCACCTTTTATCCATCCATGCAATGCATTTTCCCAAAAGTCCCAAACGCAACAATCAATGCCCTTTTTTTTGTAAATTCTTTTTTTTCTGATTGCCCCAAGATAAGCATCGTCCATATGGAAAACTACCTCTCCGTAAAGCCCTGATGCCCCGACCGCACGCCCTCAATGCCGCTCATCTGCAGCGCGTGCTTCTGGTCTTGCTTGCTCCAGCTGAGGCGGCGGTTGAGCGAGCTGGGCTTCCAGCTGGTGGTGTGTTGGATTGCGTGCTGGCATGCGGGGGAGGAGTCTTGGGGGTGGTGGAGGGGAGGAGGTTGAGCTTTTTAATGATGTTAGTATGATATGATATGAAGGGAGAGGAAGGACTGACTTTGGGTTGGGGATGTTGGTGGTGAAGAGTCCATTGTTTTGTAGGTTTGTTTTGTAGGTTGGGTAGGTATACTTGATTGATTGATCGATAGGTTTGTTTGTTTGTTTGTTTGTTTGTTTGTATAATAGTATGTTGCTATACAATAAACCAGTCAGCCAAAATAAACTTCAAAAAAAAAAAAAAAAACTAGGGATGCAAAACACGTACTGGATTAAACTTGGTTTAATTTTCAATCCACAAGCTCCCAAAGCTCAGCTCCCCCCAAGCCCAATTTATACTTCCCTTCCCCCTCATCTAAAAACCACCCAAAAATCCCCCGAGATCCAATGCGTCAGCTGCCTTTCCGGCTCGCCACCTAAAAGGCGGGGTCCGCCTATCAGATCCTCGGGCCTCGCAATCGTACGACGCGGGCGCCGCCTTTGTGTGATGCGTGGTGTTACATCGGAAAAGCCTCAAGTAATACAAGCTATCGGCTTGGCTATCGGACAACTTGTTTTCTTTTAGTTGTTACATCACGTAATGCTTCACGTTTCATTGGGGACCCAGGCACGAGATTCAGATCCGCGTCATGTTGTTTTGGGGCCTTGATGCCCTCAGCTGTGATGTGATCGCTCGGCTATAGTATATGTACAGGGGTAATAATTTCAACAGGTGCAAAAAAAGTTTCTTTCAACCAACTGCCTCCGTGGGATTTCCTCCATCATTCTTGGTCTTTCTGTCTGTCTGTCTGTCTTCCTTCATTCCCTTCTTTCTGTTTCTCTCTCTCTCTCTCTTCTTCATTCTCTTTGCGCAATCAAACAATCAATCAATCAATCAATCAATCAACAAAAAAGTCAAGGGTACCGAATAACTCCTCCAGACGTGGATGACGACGATGCATTGGCGCATGAGCAGATTGGCAAGCTCCTCATACGCCATTTCCTCCCTCACCCAAATCCTAAAACTGTCCCGGATTTCCCACCGAATTGACTCCTCTCCAGGTCAAGGAGCGGCCCAAAAGGAACCATAAAAAAAGGGCAAAGCAAACACACACTGCATTTCTCCTCTCTTCCATCGTGACCTGTATTGTCAAGGGCTGAAATAAAGAAAGGAAAAGAAGAGACCCAAAGATAACCACGTCTTACATATCTCGTCCACAGCAATAAACACAAGGGCCCATCTGGGTGATACACCGGGGGGTGCCTCGAGAAAAGGGGGTATTGATCTTTTTTATATGCGAGTCCATAACAATCAATCAGTCGTTCCTCCGTGTTCTTTTTTTTTAATTAACTTTCCAGTTTTCCGTTTTGCGTCGTAATGATATTAATCACCGCTTCAAGGCGTCTTGGGGCGCTTCCAGTAATATTGCTAAACAAACCATGTTAATAATCAAGCTTAAAAAAGAAAGAAAAAAATTGGAGCACAGTTGCTAAAATGAAGAATACCAACCTTGTGCTGCTTCCGGCACGCCCGCAGGCTGGGCTTCCGAAGCCCGTCCACGACTGCCGCCCTTCGCTCTTCATCGGTGTCGGCCTCGGGGATGTAATAATACTCGCTTTCCAGAGCCTTGCCCGCAGCATCCTTGCCCTGCCGCTCGATGATGCCAATGCAAGGTGTGGTCTCGATGATGAGCCTCAAAATGTCCCGTGAGAGGTCCTTGATCAGGTCGGCGGGCAGGATGTTCATAATGGTGGAGAGCGGTGTTGACGACAGCCGGGAGTAGGCGAGCTGGTTGACGACGTGGTTGGAGATGGCGGCGTCGGCCTCAGTGAGAATCCTGACTGGTTCCTCTTCCTCTTCTTCTTCTTCCTCCTCCTCCTCTTCTTGCGCTTGCTCTTGCTCTTGCTCCTCTGGTTCGATGTTCTCAGAAGGGCTCTCCTCACGGAGGGACTCCTTTGACTTTGCCTTTTGCGGGCTGGACTCGACATCATCAAAGTCCTGGATCGACTTCTTCGGCACTAGAGTCTCCGCCGAACCCTTCTTCAAGGGTCTCTTGGAAGGAGGCACGCGAGGCGATTTCGTCGTGATTGACGCGAGTCGGTTCGAGATGTTGGCGCCAAACGGACCAAAAGAGTGGATGATGGGGTCGTTCTCCTCATCTGGATCACTATCGTCTACCTCTTCGGGCTCTGCATCGCTCGAGAAGCTGGCGGTGGCCTCAGTCCGCATGCTAATGGTGACATCCGGGTCCTCATCTCGGTAATCAGAATCCTGCACGCCGTCCTCGTAGATATCGATGCCGTTATCGACGTCTGCTGCTACCACAGAACGCCGGCGAGGGGCCGGCGTGGGACTGTCGGGAGACTGAATACGCGCGGTTCTCCGCAGAGGGGACGACTGCAGCAGCGACGCGCTGGCCCTCGTCTGGGAGCGTGGCGGCGAGTCTTCCCAGCTCGCATCGGACAAGAGACCGTTGGCGTCTGCAGCCGAGGATCTGGGTTTAGGCCACTGGAGCAGGACCCGGGCATCAAGCACATCAACCATGATATCAGTCCCCTCCGTCTCGCTGCTGAAGGTGTCATCCCTGGAAAGCTCCCACGTGCGGCCTTCGCAGTGCAGCTTCAGGCCATTCCAGCCATAGCAGGTAATCTCAATCTTGTTAGTTTCGTCACGGCTAGTAGCCCGGAGATATCGGGCCATGGCATGCACTCGGGATATTAGACGATTGGCAGAGAGCTGGTAGTGCGACGAGTTGGACGACCGACCCATGAGCAGCACCTCACCATTTTCATTAAGCTCAACCGCCGGCACCGCCGTCAGAGGCGTCCGCTCGGACAGGGCTCGGGTCACCTTTGCCCGGACCGGCGAGCTGGACAAGATGCCGGTGCTCGATGTTGGAATTGGCGTCGGATAACGCATATGAACACCAGTGCCGCCGACATTCTGACGTTTCGAGGGCCGCGGCAGACCAGGCGAAGACGACAGCGGCTCAAATGGCGGCAGCAGAGCCGAAGCCGGACGTTTGAGCGGCGAGCCCAGCGCTGATGCTGAGGTTGAGGGAGCGGGGAGCGAAGGCTCGGCGGCTGCCGGCTTTCGCGTGGGCGAGTCCATGGTGCGGTGAATGAGGCTGCGGAAAGAGGCTTCACCACGCGGTCATTCCAACAAACGTTGCTCTTTTTCTTTCAGTCGTGTCCTCCCGTCTCTCTCCGCCTCTCTGAGTCCTCGTCTGTCCTGCCGAGCCAGTATGTGCCCTTCGAAATCGCGTTCGACAGTCGGTGTTTTTGTCTGTTTCTACAGCTTTTTGCCCTGCTCCCCACTTACAAGCCCAGCGAGCCTAGCACTGGATAGGTAGGTGAGCTGTCGAGCAGATGTGCCTATTGTATTGTATTTGTTTTGTTTAGTTTTGCTCGACGAAAGGAGGCGTGTTGTGATTGCTTCAAGGAAAGGATTATAAAGAGGAATCAAAAAAGAGTGACAGGTACTTTTTTTCCACACAGACGTGGGTTTGGGAAGGGGTGAGAGAGACCAGGGCTGGGCCTTGCCCAGGCGGTATTTAAACGAGCGGAGACGAAAAAAAGACACGAACGCGCGCGACTGGAGACGCATCGCGTTGGCGTTGGCGTGTGTGTGTGGTGTGTGCACAACCAACTTACAGGTACCCAGCAGGCCGTTACAGGTACCTGCTACGGGGTATAGCGCCCTGCAACAGCGCCGGGCGTCAGTGCTTGGGAGCGCTAGCCAAGAGCTGCTACAGCGCGTAAAGTACCAATTTACCGGCGCGCCGGACGCTGTAGCAACGAGGGAGAGAGGAGGGGAGGGGGGGCGGTTTTAGGGGATCAAGGGCGCTGGAAGAAGGAATTCTTACAGGGAGCTCCAGCGGGCTGCTATGGCGACGTTGGGGCGGGTACAGCCGCAGAGGCCAATGCGGAGTCGTATTACGTTGACCTAAGAGGTACATGCACGGGGGTCCCATGCCCGTGGAATTTGTGAACCAGTATGAGCCCTGGGGGTTTTTTGTGGACTTATTTGCAAGCTGCAGGTCTCGTCTCTCGCTAGAGGTCTTGGAAGTCCAAGATGCTCCATATGCTGGTTGTGCATGTACTTGTAGCAGAAGTATACGCATGTACATCCAGGTCATTCATACATAAATTTGTGGCTCGCATTTTACATACACGTACTACCACTACTACTAGGTATTAAACTACATCGTGCCTTCGTATGTATGCCATCCGAACTGCGTCGTGGACAAAAAGGCTCCGTCCCTTTTGTAAAGCATTTGCAAATGCAAGGCAAAGGCAATGCCACTATTAGTATCAACTCTCACCTACATTCTCACGCTGCAACATGTATGCGGCACAATCAATTGCTTCCCATTGGGCGCGACGCAAGGGTTACGCGGGTGGTGCTAATGTGGTCGTTGCTTGTTGGAGCAACGTTGATCGCATGCTGCATCAGTCTCGGGCCAAAAAGCACAAGTTGTGCATTTAAAATGGGCTCCTCGCTTCTCTCTCCAATCAACCAGAACAAGTATCGGATTTCCCACAGGATTCGCAGCCAATGATGCTACCATCCGTTGCCGCTACTACTGCTCGTGCTGGCAATTTCCCGCCAGCTCAAGCTCCATTTGCTTTTCCAGCCTCCTCAGTCCTAGTCACGTCTCCACACGCCGCACCTGGACCGCGTTCCTCACATGCAAGCTGTTAAAATTTTCATTAAACGAGCTCTCTCTCTCACTCTCTCGCCTTCTTTTTCCCCTAGCCGCCCGAGAGAGGCCGGGAGAGCATGCAGGTGAGGCCTTGGGATCCCTGTCAGCTTCATTCCTCTTGCAGGCAAAGTCGTAAAATAGCCATCTGCAGAGAGGTACCAAGTCAGCCAGAATCCTGCTACTAGCAGTACTAGCACTACTAGCAAACACGACTACTAGAGTAATGGCTCTCTCAGTTTCATCAAATGTGCTCCGTACTGTTAGTTCCTCAGGATTGACCGCGTTCCGGCGTCAACGGCTACAGTACTGTCCTACGCGACCCGGCTTGGCTGGCTTGCCTTTGCTGCATAGCGACATGACCCTAGAGATGCATCTGATGCCATCAATTTGTCCACGTCGAGCTTGTCTGCTTGTACATGGCTCCCTACAGCTGCTCCGTGCTCTGGCATCGCGCTTCACGCTCACATGCCCCGCCATATGCGGTCACATATCACCGACGCAGTCTTACTCGTTGCAGCAGCTGCCGTGGCTTGAGCAGACTTGGGAAACCGAAAGATTCAGGCAGAAATGCATTACTGCTGGCACATGATTTGCTTCCCTGGATGAGCATCTTTTGTGCACAGTCCGGAGCCGTGCCAGGGTAGCAGCACCGAGGTAGCAATGGCACTGGCACAGCAGTCGAGGTGGGCTGTCGCGAGGATGCAGATGGTGCAGACGCGCTGCATTGCCAGCTATTATAGTAACTATCCGTGGCTCCATTAGCTGCAACTCAGGCTATAAGGGAAATGACACACACGCACGCACACGCCTAAATACCTTACTTGGAGCAACAAGAAATAGACCAATTGTTTGAGCTGACGCCACAGCCGCCAACCTTGGCCGGTTTTGGCTTGTCAACTCGTAACTTTGTAACTTTGTGCTTGCTTTGGAGCATTTTCTCGTCCCCAAAAGTGGAGCCTTGAATCTTCCGCTCCGGCCGCCGTCCGTGTTCCGTGCCAAGACCGGCAACCGGGACTTGCATATTCCGAACGCCGCACTAGCTTTACGGAAAAATTTCGCTTCAAAGATTTTTTTGATTTTTTTTTTTGGTTCGAGCC